>CALSCE010009683.1:716458-737588 GCA_943593645.1 Bovichtus variegatus
TGAGACAGGCAGGCAGGTGAGACAGGCAGGCAGGCAGATGAGACAGGCAGGCAGGCAGGTGAGACGGGCAGGCAGGTGAGACAGGCAGGCAGGCGAGACAGGCAGGCAGGCGAGACAGGCAGGTGAGACAGGCAGGCCGGCAGGCAGGTGAGACAGGCAGGTCAGACTTATAACTGTCCCGCAACAAGTCACTTAAGTACAAAATCGGAATATTTCTTCCATCTCGCTTAAAACATGCATACACCTACTTGTCCAGGGTATTATAAAATTTGATTTCAAATTTGTAAATTAGATTTTGGAATAACACCTGGTGAAAAGTAAGTACAGTTATAGACGGCTTTAGGAGTCAGTAGTTAGCAACCTTTTTGCACCACGCACTGGTTTCATGCAAGACAATTTTTCAATAAAGTGCAAAACATATAATTGAATTATTACATATATAATGTAAATGTAATTATTCCATTTTATATTATGCACTTTATTTATATTATTACATTGTAATATATATAATATAATGCATTCAAATGTTTACAATAAATATTACCAACACACAAAACTTTTTATTCTCTCTGTGCGGCCTGGTACTGGTCCGCGGCCTGGTGGTTGGGGACGCCTACATGATCCGTTTTTTCATACTGGACCACAGCACCGCCCTCTTTGGCTTGAGATGTGAAGGGGGGGGGCTCCCACCAGGTGTGTTTTCAGGGAAAGGAGCCAGTCTGTCTTTACACAAGGTGTGGGAAGTGTCATTAGACCAACTTTATTGCCATGAATTTCCCCAACAACAATGTCCAGACACGTATGATAGTTTATGCTACATTTGGCTTTTTCGAGCCCCTACTAATCTGGTCCCAGAGTCCAAATGTATAGTTTTACAGCCACCTGTCAACCGATACTGAGCGAACTGTCCAACCCAAAAAAACTGTGTAACATTACAGATGCTGATGCCTGCTGAGAATAGGGGGTGTGGGTGGGAAGCAGCACACATTTTACCCTGGGGCCCGACAGCAGGTTAATCTAGTCATGACTCCAAAGCTATTAAAACACTAATCATTTCCCAAATCCTTGACAGTCATGGCGTTCCGCCTCGTAGACAGTGCATAGAGTAGATTCAAATGAATGAAAACCCCACAACAGTTACAAGATTTTTTCCCCTTTAATGCAATCTTTTCTCAAAAACATCTTTCCAGTCCACGTCTTCAAATCACTTTCACATTTAAACGTTTCTGTGCATAATATTCATGACAAAACAGTGAGAAATCTTTAGTTTGCTCTGGTTACATCCATGTGACATTACAATGTGTTCAGCAGACGACCAAGCCGTCCAAAATCCACCTCATCCAGTGGACGCTTGTGGCTTACATTTTTGCACTTGAGCGCATACATTTCATTTGTGGTATTCCTATCATTAGTTGTCATGCTTTACTCATAAAAGGAGCATTCATAGACCCAAGCATCAAACAAAGGTTCCAATAAATGGGGGAAGAACGTGTCTCAGGGGGAAAATGAGCCGCAAACATCAAGGTTAATGGGATTAAGTGAAGTTGATGTTACTTTGATTGTAGTCTTATGCTCAGTGGATAAAAAAATAAATAAAAAAAGTATGGTAGTAAAAAAAAAAATTGCTTGTGGCTCATTAGTCATAATTTCAACAATGAGGGACGCAGTCAATCACAAAAAAAAAATCACTTTTTTTCCACATTATAAATGATTATATTCTGTAATTACATTAATTATCAATTCTTTTCACTAAGCAGTCAGCCTAAAATGATGTATAATATAACGTCAAAAATGTTCCCACCTGAACACCAACAATTTTTTTTTTTTTTTTTAGATTTGGCACAAAGTATTTCACGTTCATCAACCCACAATACACACTTACATACACACGCACACACACACAAAGAGGTTTGAGGTGGTTGGATTCCTTATTTTACCAATCGAACAAGGCTGATAGTTTATGATGGCTGAATCGGTGTCAGAGTTTGCGTTAGTGCAGATAAGACTTTGTAATGGAGCAGTGACCCTGGGAAGGTGAAAGGAGTCTGGGTCACATGGGAGATATGTTTTACTCCTTCAAAACAGTCGGAATAAACAATAAAATAAACATCTGTCAGTGAAAATGTATGACAAACTTATGTTTCATTGTCCGGTCTCTTTTTTTTTAAATTTTTTTTTAAACTGCATTTTCCCCCCAAAAATGTTATAAAAACCCAATTTCTGAATGTTTTGTCTATACTCTTAGTCTTGTGTATTTGGCACACACAAGTTGGTTAGCAAGATGCTATTTATTATTTTGTAAAAAAAAAAAAAAAAAATGCATTTAGTTTACCCAACATCTCTAAAATGTTAAAGATCCAGTCCGTCATTTTTGTCGCCGATCTAAAGTTTAGGTTAACTTTTACACCGTCCTGACAAACGCGCCATGATTTAAAATGCATTAACTCATGCCAACCAGCCTTCATGTCCTAAAGCCTTGGCACATCGTCTTGGATACAAATATACTGTACATACGGTTTTCAGTGGGTTCTCCACATGTTTGTCTTTTCCTGCCATTTACACATTGTTAAAAAATATATAAAATATTAAGAGACATTTTACAGGTACATTCAGGTTAAAAACACATGTTCAATGTTTCTCTTCAAAGCTATGTACAAATCTCTGGAGTTGTCATTCAGCCGTCAACACAGGAGTGAGTGCGGTTGTATGAGCAAAAAAAGAATTCTCTGAAATCTGACTTTTAACTGCCAATTTTTGCCATTTTTTCTTTGGATTTCTGTCTTCATGTTCAAAATGTAGTTGTTTTTTTTTGTGGGATCTTTTTTGCCTTAAATTGGAACTCTATAGTCAAGAGGCAGACAGCAGGATGACCTAAAGTCAACGGCGACGTTACATGGTACGCATCTTAGACCCCATGATGCACCCAAAATTGCGGCTTTTTTTTTTTTTGGCAATAACCAAAAAAAAACACAAAAAAAAAAAAAACATGAAGAAATATTGAAATACTTAATATTAAAACTGCATTACTGCTTTTTTTTTTTTTTTTGGATTAATTGTGGCAGCCCAAGGCGCAAGTAATCTTAGTTACAAGCAGACGGTGGATAAAAACAATCATATCGTACAGGGAAATGATATCATTTGGTGGTCGGATTTACCAAAGGGCCTCGCAGCACCATGAGACGTGATAAAACAGCGTAATGTTCATTTGAAGAGCAGTGAACCATGATTATTTTTCACAGAAAGAAAAGACACTTCTTTAATTAACAGAGTTGAAATAAACTCAATTGACCCTAGCAGCATGTAATACCTAAGGCAAAGATGTACTTTACACCATTAAATACTTCCACTTTGACAGTGTGGGAAACAGAAACAAAGTCAACAGTCAAGATTAACGGAGTTGTAACTTCGGGGTCATTGGCTGAAGTTTAACTCTGAACACAGCAGTGTTGTGACACAGCAGTGTTGTGACACAGCAGTGTTGTGACACAGCGGCATGACTCGGCGTTTTCAGTTTTACTGAGGAATCAACTCACTGATGCCATTTACCGCAGTACCACAAGCCATTTCTGGTCGGTTTTTTTTGTATTTGTTTGTATTCATTTTGTAAAGTATTTTCACTTTAGTTACTTCTATTTTAATGCCATTCGTCCATTTTCCGAAAGGAGATGTCGGTGGTGGCTTTATCATTTGAAAGTTACTTCACTTTAAGTTTAGAAAAAAGGTAATCATTGATGATTGCATGGTGTAAAGAAAATCCCACTTAACATGAAAAAGCAACAGTGGAGATCTTTGATACATATCAGGAGTCTTTTTGTAGTGTCGTATGAATATGATATATGCTGTTATCATCATTCGTTGACGACTAAAGACATTATGTCTGGAAACATTCCCCACATGGACGTGCTTCGGGGGTCAATTGCTTTTTTTTAATTTTTTTTTTTAAATTGACTAGAAAGCATATCCATTCTATTAAAATTGAAAATAAAAATGACCGTTGGTGAAATAAAATGACCCGAAGACAACATTCACACAAAGTTTCTGTAAGGCATTCCTTCAACAGGTCTTTGACACCAGCTGAGTCTGCAGCTTCCTCCTCCCGAGTGCCAGCTCACCGGTCTGGTGTTTTCCAGCAAAAAAAAGAAAAAAAAGAAAAAAAAAGTGTTCTTGAGATATCCACCGGTTTTCCTGTCAGAGACTTCTCCTGCTCCGTCACGCGATACTTTAACACAGTTCTGGTGATGGCTTTGGTCTGTCCTGCAGCTATGACTAGAAATGATACATAAAAGGAGAGCCGGGGCTCTGAAAAAGTCATTAGATTCATGCAAGACTGTACAGGCTTTAGTGAGCCGTCCCAGCTGGACAGGACACAAGGTTAAGGTTCGGTCCTATCTGCAGGAGGAGCCCAGCACGTTGCCCGTCGAGGGCGTGGTGGTGGCGGTAGCGCTGTAATGGGGGTAGTTGTCGTTTGGTGGGCTCGGGAGGATGGAGTTCCCGTTGGTTGGGGAGCAGCTGAGCTGGAGCCTCCGCAGGTATTCGGCGTGGACGGGTTTGTGGCTCTGCAGCACTTTGATGGCCTCGTCCACAGTGAACCACTCCCGCTTACGGCCTGCAGAGGGAGACAGAGCACACGCTGAAATACTGTCAACAGCCATAAAGAAAATAAAAATTAATCTATTTTCGCCATTTTCTGAGGAATTAAATGTTTTTTATAAATCAGGCTATGAATGATTTATGAACAAACCCCTCAGTAAAAACCTTCAGAATATAGAAAGGAATGAAACTGGAAAGTTTGGTGTATGTATGTATAAAAAACATCTTGAGAAAATTGCTATTGTAAAATGCAAAACATTTTGCAAGGCACTTCCTGTGAATAGGGTAAAAAGAATAACTAATAGATATCACCATGAAACTTCTGTCATTAAGACAATAATATTTTGTATTACAAGTTTCTGAAATGTTATGTTTAAATATGCAAAAGAGACATTATCTAATGCCAACTTTCGGTGAATTTAGGAGAAATCTACAGACACAAACAGACAAAGTCAGTAAAAACACCTAAATGTGTATTGTGGCTATTTTTGTTTCCAGTAGTCTGAAAGAAGGACCACATTTTGCCATGATGACACACCCACCCGCTCACTGTCGCGGCTGGTAAACACTTCAATTCTATGAATCACATTTCAATACAAAGTACTGTATATTCAGTGGCTGTTTAATTTCAAATACTTATGCCTCTCAATTGCTTCCATACAGGCACCATAGCATCTGCAAACATTCCGGAAGAAGCGAAAGGGAAAGTGTACCTATGTTGACGGAGTCCTCCCAGGCCTCCAGAGTCTCTGTGACAGTCAACACATACACATACGTTCGGTGCTTCCGGTCCTGGTTTTGCTTGAGGGATCAGAAGGAAATGAAACTCAATATTTAATGATCATACAAAACCATACATACTGTATATGTATGTATATATGTAAATGACATATTGTACAGCAATAATAGAAATACATTTTTATTTGAGCATCTTACACCCTTTGTTATGTAGAAAATAAAAGAAAGATAAAGCCGCGAAAGCATACCTCAAATACTCCGAGCAGACGTCCCAGCTTGCCCTTCACACCGGCCTGAGGAAGAAAAAAAGAAAAAAATCATTAGAGATTCACTTCTACTGGCTTTAGTGTACAAAACAAAAAAAACAGACAGCGGAGGACATTTCTTTGTGGGATTTTCTGAACGTTTTGTCATTCTTTTTTGTGAGGGCGGAAACATTAGACAAGCAATGTTCAAACGTGGACTGTGTCAAAACAATGGGTATTGTGTATTACATTTCAATGGTTTAAAAAGGACCATATGTACTGAACTCATTGTAACCTCACAGGCTTGACAACACACAAGCGTTCAGAACTAAACTGCAGATGAAATCCCTATGCCCAGACTGAGATATACTTTTGGAGTTCATTTTTGGCCTCGTAGCTTCTTAAATGTATGTAAAAATGGTTCTCTTACCGTTGTAATCATTTCTATATGGAACCATGTATTGAAGTCTTTAGGAAGGATTTACAGTCATTCTAATTATAGGTATCATTATCAATCCGTATTGATGACCCATAGCATGGTAAATGAATAAATAAATAAAAAACCTGGCACGAATCCTGAAAGAGTATTAGTGCGGAAATGTAATTATGTCCATTTCATAACACTTAACAGTTGGTTTATTAATTCACAGGAATCAAATTACTGTCAGGACATATGACATTTATCCTTTGCCCCTCTCCAGTCCCCTGCTCAGCATACTTCACAAGTGTCAATATGTCCCGCCGATGTGACCAGCGGGGCTGGACTGCAGGATCTGTGAAAGCACAGGAATCCAATGAGGTGCCAAGTTTAGACCGCTGACGTGGCTGAGAACACAAGGTTCTCAACCAGAGGGACCTCTGGAATACCAGCGGACTCCTCAGTCACCCAGATACTGACACCATGGCCCTATAAAGATCTCGCCCTTAGCATGCATAGTGCAGCCAACTGGTTTTTATTTTTTTTACTATATATATTTTACTGGAAATGGACAACTGCACTGCAATGACGCAAGAGGATCATGTGACCCCAAATGATGAACAGATGTGATGTGACTGTTTAGCAGGAAATCTAATGCCATGAATGAATTGATTGATGTTTCCCTGTCCAAAACATCACAAGCGTAATGTCCTCAGCAGCAGCATGTCATCTCAAATGACAACGCCTTTTACTCTTTTTTTTTATTAATTTAACTTCCTTTATTGACACAAGTATGCAGTATATGGGACTAATCTTTAACAAAATCATTTATCTTGGTTGAAACTATAGCAGAATGGAATGTTTTGTACAAAAAGTGAACAGTTTAGTGGTTATTTTCACGGCTTGATTCATATTAGAAAGGGTTGTGCCCATTGTGTTGCGATTTATAATATCAAGTCCATTTTTACTCAGTTGAAACAGGAATCCCCCAAGGAACGATCTTGGGTCCCATCCCTTTCATTTTGCACATGGATGACCTTCCAGAAAGACCTTCAGATGCACGGCGATTAGGGATGCTAATTTAGAATGTTTTTTCTGACCGATAGCCGACCCTTATTAGCCATCATTAAACAGTTAAAGGGTTCATTTTTAACATCCCTGACGCTGATGATGTCTCCCGTTATGTCAAAGTCTATATGTTTTTCGGTTAAATGGTTACCTGCAACAGAGTTAGAATGAAAGGTGAGCGCAGTACTTTGGGGTCATTCAAGATTCCCAGTTTCATTTTAAGTCACACTAGAAAGATCCATAAGAGGCTAACCATAGCGTTTTAAGATGATAATAAATTTCTTTGACGTCTGACTTTCTAAATTCAATGATATTCTCACATCTGTCCAATGGTGTGGCTGCCTGGTCCCAGGCCAACCAATATGTAGTCAAATCCAAAGTGTCTTAAGAATCTGGCTTTGAAAATCTTAGAAAAAGCACAACAAGTTACCAAGTTATGTTTCTGCAAACTTAATTGATTTTCATTAAGTATAGTTTGTGTTTGAATGGACAGCTTTTTGTGTCCTGGAGCTCACTGCCCGATCACATTTGCTGCAAACTTGTTTTTCATGTGTGCTTTATTGTATCTCGCTGTGTTCACTTTACCTTCTTTTTATCGCACCGTTTTAATCTGATAAAAAAAGGGCTGCAACTAACTATTGTTTTCATTATCGATTATTCTCTAGATTAATCATTTGGTCTATAAAATGTCAGGAAGAAAAGTGAAAAAGTTTCTTAAAGTCTAAGGGGATGTCTTTAAATGACCTGTTCCGTCTCTCCAAAACCCCAAGATATTCAGTTTAATAAGATATAAAACAGAATAAAGGAAAAAAAAAAAAAAAAAAAAAAAAGCAGAAAATCTCCATATTTGAGAGGCTGAAAAACAGCATTTACTGGCATTTTTCATGAAAAATTACTTTAACGATTAATCGATTGTCAATATAGTTGCCGATTATTTTTCTGTGGATCGACTAATCGATTAGTCGAGTAATCATTGCAGCTCTACTCGGGACGGTCGTTGCAAACTAACATCTGCATTAAACACGATAATGGCTGTTTTCAGTTCGTCTACGTACAGTATATTGTATCTGTCCCTATCAAATAAACCATAAATAAATAAGAACAGCCCGGATATGTAGCATTCAGTGCACGAAAATGTGAGAATTATTTTTAAAATCCTGCAGACAGTTGCAGGGACAGAAGACTTTTACAACAGCAGCTATAACACCAAGAGATTTACAAAGAACAAGTTCTTTACGAGCTGCTTTGAATACCTGTTACACAGTGTAACGGACAGGTGGTGTTTGGGTGGAGGTTGAGATCAAGCACGGACTTTCCTTTGGTTGGGAACTGCTGTGTTCAACCATCTATGAAGACCTTTGCATTCTCGCCATATGCTCAATTAATGATCGCACCAAACGACTTTACTTTGTAGGTTGAGAAAACAGGTTTATTCACCTCCTCAAACACCTCTCGCACTGCAGCACCACATGGCTCCTCCTCCGGCTCCATCCCACCGCCAGGGACGATCCACTGGTCCGGATGGCGACTGCTGCTGACCAGAAGAACCTAGAAGAGTAACCCCAAGTTTCAGAAGTTGTAGAACATTGTCAATTCCTTTATTTCATTCCTTTGTTAAAATTAGGAATGCTCGCCTTCATACACACCCGTTAGACACAAATAAACATGTCACATGTAGAGGAAGCAAGAAGTCCCTGTAGTTTCGGAGGCGCATTAAATCACGCATTGAAACCGAGGACTTGACATGAGACATGTGATCTTTGACTCCGGTCTCAAGGACAGACGGGTGATGATTGGCGCTGCCTCTGCTATTTATGCTCCGTTACAGCTTACAGCACACCACCACCACAGCCTTTATAGCTTTAAATATTGAATTCTGACGTGGTACAAATGTTTTATAAATACATGAAATTGATGGAATTTTAGCTGCAAAGATTAAATCGCTAAGTTATCAACAGGTAAATGAATTGCCTACTTTTTTGAATAATTGATTAAAATCGGTTTGAGTCATTTTTTATTAATTTTTTATTATTTGTTTTAAGTCTAAATTCTCTGATTCCAGTTCCTTAAATGTGAATATTTTCTTTGATCCTCTATGACAGTAAACTAAATATCTTTGAGTTGTGGACAAGAGAAGACATTAAAAGGATGTCATTTTGGGCTTTGGGAAACCATTTTCTTACATTTTATAGCCCAAACTACTAATCGCTTAAAAGAGAAAATAAAATCAACAGATTAATCTGTATTGAAAATAATCATTAGTTGCAGCCCTAGATGGGATATGAATATAGGAGAATGATCCACACTCAAAAACTGTACTATACTCCATTTAAATTCCAACTGATAATAATGTCAAATATATACACACAAACCTGGATAACAGTAAAAGAAGAAATTTAAAAAAAAAGTTAGGACACTAACTAGAACAAACTGAGAAATGTTGGGGACCTTGTATGTGTCCGTCATATTTTTCAGTGAAAACATTCTCCTGTTTTCAAAAATTTTTTGGTTGCTTCTTTCTCAGAGGCTTCAAGTATCCGTATACTTTGCTGAAAACATTATTATTATTTTTTTTCAGACGCTCAATCAAAGCGGTTTAACACATCATTACCTCGGCAAACAATACATGTTAATCAAGTATGAGCCACTCAGATTCTGTCAGTCGCCCCTAAGCAGCCGCAGAGCTTGAATTACACTACAGTTGCAGTGTACACCGATATGCACGGATCAGATGTGCCTGTGACTGCAGTTTCAAGCGGCATCCTTATAGCCACCACAACAGCACAGCTGCTGTAAACATTATCACATTTGCATGAGCAATTTGCTCATTATTGAAACACAGCCTGTGACAGGACAGGTCGTAGTAATATCAAGAGCCTCACTATCAATACTATCAATAGTCTCGCCAGTGATTCATTTATTCGCGATTCAACTGCATTTTCTGAAATCTTACAGCTTCTGATCCTCAGTTCAGAAATGATCTTATAATACACCACTACACGAGCATTAAAAAGAGAGAAAAGTGTGTTAAGCAGCTTGTACAGCATATGGTGACATTTACCTCTGCCACCCATCTGATCACCATATCCAGTAATCAGCCAGAGGGGGTTAGTCTGTCACTTAATCCTAACTCGGCGCTTGCACGTCTTCTTTTACGTTCTCTAATGGGATTGTGTCTGCAGCCACCAGAGGCCTTCTGAGGCGCTTTAATGGACCAGGGCTAGGGGGCCAAACTGATTGGACGGCTCATGCTTGGGGGCTTTGACAGCGAGCGCCCATTCGCCCCAACTCTGCCACCTGCTTCTTCCCGGACGACGCAGGTTTAAGATGAAGGGCAGTGGGGCAGCTATACAGTGTGAGTGTCGAGCACGAGGATGGGGATTAAGTGTGTGCAGCTCAGTAAACACTTCCTATAGGGGAAAAGGTTCATGAAAAACAGGTGTGTGTCTTGCACAGTGTACAGCGAGCGACGTGCCTTAGAGGAAGGGGCATTGACACTTATAGCACAAAACAGTGCTGGTGGTGCAGAACATGGCGTCTTCCCAGTGGAGTGCGGACTTTAAAAATGTGCAAAGTTGAACCATGTGACTTGCTTGAGTAAGCTCTTTGATGAACAGGCTGGCTTTTGTTGTCCTTTAAATCCCCATCTGAGAAAGGGGCACTTAATTCAACTAGTAAAAAAAATAAATAAAATGTAAAAAAAAAAACACTCTAGGAATATGGGTGTCGCATGCCGCAAGGTTGATTTGTCTTTTGAACGTGAACGCCACTTGCCGGAAGCAAATTTTAACACTATTAAAACAGGCTATTTCAGGGGTATGACATAATAAAAGACGTATTTTTTAAAGTTTTGTGTTTTGGATGCGTTTGAGGTCTCGGAGCACTCCAACCCGCTGCCCTCGCTATCTGATCGTGTGTGTCGAGCTGCAGCCAGTGAGGCTTATAATGGGAGATGGCTGGTGTCAACCTGCGAGGTGTATACAAAACAAAAGCCACGAGAGCTTCCGGGTCAGTGAGGACGAAGATCATTTCAGCTCTGTTCGTTACATTTTTATCTTTTGGTTGTGGCCAGAGTGGAACTGTCAGTCGTCCATCCTCAGAACACGGCGCGAGCTACATTTAGTTTTGTTATGATGAATTTAGGAATGTAGAGCACTGAATCGAAATATTACAAACCGTGTATAATTAAGATTGTGTTTCCTCACATGTGCGTCTGAGATACACATCCATAAAGAGGCAGCAGCAGGGCTTTAGTGTTGCCTTTAAGGCTTTGAGAGGGGGACACTTGAGCAAGACAGGACATTTGTCACCACAACAAACCACGCCTCATCACTCTCTAAGCACCAAGTCACCAGGGCAAGTTTTACAAACCCAGGGGAGTCAATGAAGTACCTTAAGAGGTCAGCGATGTGAATGTCATGATAACAACCACAGCCCCAGTCAGATGCACTCAAGTGACCCTTTGACACCAGCTACTGTGTTTCAAATGAGTTCTTTTAAATTGGTTAGTTATTTACCACTATTTAATGATATGAAAATGAATATTGGTATTAATTACTTTTACCTAACTTTCAGCTTTTTATCCATTACTTTTACTAACTATGAACCATTTATCCACTCATTTGAACTAACTTTTAGATAGCAATTTCAGTGCAACTATTTTAACAGTTCATTCATTTCTTTTCAACCATCTATTCCAACCATTTATACTTTTTAGTTAAATATTAAGACTTATCCACACACTTTGTTCAGTACTTTTCAAAACGGTCAATGGCAACATGTAGTGTTCAGGTGTTATGTCAACATCTAAAAGCACGACGAAAGGCCAAAAACAAAATAACTCACACAATCAATACATAGTTCAAAGGTCAGCTGAACTCTGAGTACATGACAGCCACTTATATTTGGAAACGAGGGGCGGGGTGAAGGAGAAACCCAGAGGGAAAACCGCCGTGTTTCCCAGTGACATTTTACTGTTTTGCAACTCACACCAGGGGCAAAAAAAGGGTGCACAGACGCTGGAGGTAACATACAGTAAATCCCCTCTGGGTAATGAAAAACACTACGGACAAATGTCAGACCGGCGACCTTAGCCGAAGATCCTCTTATCCCCAAAATCAGTCCTGTGGTCTCGTAACCGATTTAGAAAAGAAAGATCAGTCATTCCTAACTCACTATCTCAATTTGAGATTTTCGGATCTCCATTGGTAGTAAAACACAGGCTGTGACAGTGAGTCCTCCGGCATGGCCTCAAACAGGGACAGCAGGCAGGGATATTCTGGATGACATTAACACCTCCTCCTCCCCCGAGGAGAAATGCCTGTAGCTGTCAAATAAAGAAGGCTCCAAATGCCAGTCCAAGGCCGGGTGGCGGGGATGAGAGAATGATGGAAAGACACTCAAGTACACAAGTACAGCGGCGGAATCAATAGTGCTAAGACGGTAATATACTCGCAGCATTACACAGGTATCAACAAATAAGAGGGGTCGTAAACAGAGAATCTGAGAGACAACCATCAGGAGGCAAAGACTCAACACCTACATTTCTGACTTTCTGCTGAAGCATCCATTAACAAGGACAACCTCCCCCTCCCATTCCCAGTACGACATTATTTACAATCTGCTGCAGTACATTCAATATGTAGCCTCCAGGTCATAAATTCATAAACACGGTGATAGAACTGTCGCCTCAATCAGATAACTTCTCTCGCTCCAATTAATGCACGAACAAATGGCATGATATAAAAGTTTATTTTAATAAAAAACGGCCTCAACACTGCCATGCACATTATGCAACACGTTATATTGCTCCTACAGCGGGAAATGGGATGAAAAACATTCAAAATGGGACAATTTGAGATTGACAATAGATAACAAGCTGGGAACATAACACTGACATTTTATCAATAATGGTTAACTTGTTTGCAAACAGTTGCTTATTTACACATCCAGCAGATATGAAGCAACATTAGCGTTCACTTGGAGTCGCATTTCTGTCCACCTGAAAATGTGAGTGCGAGGTTCACTCTGCTTTTAGCGCCGCTTTGGTCTCCACCAACTCCCAAAAGGGAAATATTTTACTCTTGAGCTGCTAAATGCTCCACTCTTTGATCCCCAGCAAGCTGCTAACTTTGTGTGTCTGCCGTTTGGTGCAGGTGGTAGTGTGTAGTTGGGTTTTAGAGATTTTTTGATTTAAATTTTTTAATTAAATTAAATAAAAAAAAATGTAAAGTGAACCAAAACAAGGTCATAAAAACTAAACAATGAATCGCTATAAAAGCTCATCAAAGCCGTGGTTGACCCATTTCACATATACACATGGTCATTTAACATATTAAAATATTATAGCCACAAAGCTTCAATATTTACAGCATTCTAATTATTGCTGCGCAAGTCGTGATGAAATAATTTCACAGAAAGAACACACCCACACATTTGTGCCGTTCACTGTGAGCACAATATCCAATCAGAATAACTTAAAATGTTAAAAAAAATAAAAACATAAAACATAAAGCTGGGAAAACTACTTCTTTAACTATGGGTTTCTACAACAAAAATAATAAAAGGAGCTCTATTGGCACACAGGCTCCAAGCAACTCGCATGCTGTAAAACCCAGGTGCCATGCCGTCCCTCTGCATTGTCAGGTTCCTGTTTTCCCCTGTTGGGAGTTTAATTGCTGTCATAGAGCCCTGTGGGCTCAGCTTTCTCTTTTCCTCTCAAAAACAAAACCTTCCAACAGCATGTATGGCTCTTATTTCACCACAGTTAAGTCTCCTGTGTCGAGGAACTGAGTCATGTGTTTAAGGAGAGTATTGATGACACAAAAGCACCATATCTCCAGCTTCTTTAGACAGACAATGGCCATTGTTTGCACTCAAAATGTATAATCAGAGCACCAGATTGGTGCCCGTACTTCTTTGCGATCCCTGAGATTGCATGAGCAGACGTGCCTGTCAAAAGTCTGAACACGCGTCCACTGTTGTCACAATGTCCTCGGACTGTCCTGTCCTGTGATTACAAGTCGTAAGAAAAGAATCACAGTGTGCGAATAAAATCTCAGAAAAGCCAGGCAAGAGCGCAGAAGTTCAGGTACAAAAGTTTCACAACAACAATTGTATGACGCAGACACAAATCTCTTATTCTATATCACCGCTTTTAGAACATCTCAGACATATTGGTGACATAACATTTGCACAAGTGTAATGAGCGTTTATATACAGTGTGTGCGAGTGTGTGTGCGTGTGTGTAAATCTTCAATCTGTGTGTTGTATAGCCAAACACTAGAGGACTCAGGCACAGCTCTCTGTGTCAGTTCAGGGACACCAGACTGGGCCGTTTTGACTGTATATTGTCTAACGGTTTGCGTATGCAAAGCTCAAAGAGGCTAAATTTAGACATGCCACAAAGACAAACATATGGTCCTGATGTTTTTGACACGAAATATGACTTACTTAGTAATATGGATACATGACTATTAGTAGTCCCAAAAGGGAACCAATAACTTAAGGTCACTTGGATAGAGTTGTTCTCACCAACATTGGTGTAATGTAGAAAGAGTCATTGATATTAACATGGGCTCTCAGGATAAATATAAGTTTATATGGTTGCATAAGACTGTGAGAGAAATGGGGGGGGGGGGGCAGAAGGAAAACAAACATCATTTTGTAAAATTGTTTGTGTATGTATCCATTTATTTAAGTTTTCAGACTCACTGAGATTAACCGCTTTTTTTATTTTAATTTAATTTATTATGGTTCCTTTTACTGCAGTTTTTGTGTGGTTTGGTTTGTGATCTGTGTTTGATATGGGTCACTGTTATTATTGGTGTTGTTTTGTTTGTGTATGTATGCTGCATGGTAAATAGTGTATGTAAAGAAAATGATGATCACGTTAGCTCTTGCAATGGCCTATTATCTTGGGACCTACCCATCTATTATCCCAACTAATGTATTTTTTATTAGGATTGGGGTGGAAAACGCTTTAAAGTAAATCTACTGTATTGTATATCGCCGAGAAAAGTCTTTAAGACAAAACAACAATAAACTCTGTCACCTCATATTCATTATTTACATGGTCAGGGCCCCTTTAAATCCGCATCCCCATAATTGCTACGCAGCTGCCCGCTCAAGGCCGGCGGGATGCAGCATAATCATGAATTACCACTGCCTGGTAATGGATGCTTACCCTGTTGTGGTATTAAATGCGGTGAAGTGACGCGACATTTGATAGATACATTTAATAATAGACATGTGGACTATATTCTTACCCCCCACAGAACACACACCGATGTTAAACCCGCTATTAATGGCAACGTGCAACAGAGCGCCTCGCCCCCTCTGTGTTGGCTACATCAAGCTAACAGGAAGTAGAGCGAATGTGTCTTCAAAATAAGAGCTTGGCTTTAACCCAATGCTGTTTCAAACGAGGTTCTCGGTCAGCTGTTTTGTTTTGAAAAGCACAACAGTTAGTCGGCTGTTATTAATGGAAACAACCTTGACAGCAGCCCCCTTTTCCCCCTTTCTCTACGAGCTCCTCAAACTAGCCTAAACTGGATGGCCCAAGGCGCATCAACAGCAGCGGCAGCACTACAGCAGCACGGAAACACAAACCACAACAGTGGCGTTGCGCGAGACGGAAACACGGTGTAAACGCGACGACACCTAGAAGGAGACGCCATAAATCAAAACCCATGTGTATTATTAAACATTATTGTCAATTTGAGTCATAAACACCCCCTGTGTTGTTTGAATGACTGGGTGCAGACAGGGGATGACTAGGCCACAAAGTCCTACACAAGCCCTGGATACTGTGGTCCTGTTACACTGGGGAGCCTCTTACCTCTTCTTCGCGTTCATTCTTGAAGCACAGGCATGCTGCTCGTTTCTTGAAACCATCGCCGTCGTATGTCCTGGTCTGGTTCGGTTTGAGCTTCATTGTGTATGTATTCTACCCCCCTTTGGATAAAACCGGCACGAAACAAAAAAAAACAGAGGGGGAAAGGCTCCAGCGAGTTAACAGCAGAGCCACCGCATCGCTGCTGCTCTCTGCATCCGTGGTCCGAGATGGTCAGTACAGAGAGGAGGAGGAGGAGGAGGGGGGGGGGGTTGTTGGAGAGATCCCAAGGTACCACTCAAGACTATCCTGGATTTTGGGTTTTTTTGCCTCATGAAATCAATAGAAGATAAATACGAGGCAAGGCTCCAGCTGCTGCCTGTGATTTCCAGTCGGCAGTGCGCGTGTCCCGCAGGAAGAGACCTTATGTAGCCTACAGCCTACACAGCGCAGCCCTCCTCTGGATCCATTTGCGCATGGCCGCTGACTCAGTACAATGAACAGGCAGACTGGAGTTTTAGATATACCGATCACTCCTCTGAGGCAGCAATGAGCTCATTGGTTGGCTTAGCCTCAGTGGGTGGAGCTACACTTCTGGTCAAAACAGTGATAATAAACAAATGCGTAATGTTGGGACCGTTTGAGAAGTAGACATGGACCTGTCTCAGAGTTATTAAGCATGACACTGTCTATAATATTGTTCAGGTTTGATTTATTCATTATTATTATTATTATAATATTTCTTACTGTGTTGCAAAAAAATGTGAAATCCAAATATATTGACTCTTCAAATATTGTAATGAGCCAGTATAGAGACAACATTTAACGTACAGCAACCCCGCCCCACACACACACCCACCTCAGTGTCCCACATAGCTACAGTCTTGATGTAAGTGTGGTTCAGAGGTTGTAAAATGTTTTCTTAGTATGATTGGAGAAGAAAAAAACATCTTTTTGATTATAAAATGTAACAGTATTTCTGCCACCAGGACAACGTTACAATCCAATCCATGTCACTCTAGACTCGAATCAGAACACGTCACAGAAGATTATTTTTCTAAATAAAAGTCTCAAGACCAAAATCCCAGGTGTAACTGTGTTGTACACAGCCCACCAGGCTCGGGGTTCTAACCTATCCTCGAGTTATTGACCATCAGGCTCAGCTCAGAAATGCCATTAAAGGCTAATTTGCCCATGAGTTTTTTTTTCGTTTTATTGTACTGAGTGGGTTTTTCTTCTGGGAGTTCCACGTTTCAAGTTCCACCTGTTACAAATACATTTATTGGCACAATCTGCCTCCTTTTATTTGCTAAAGGAAAGCTATGATGTTACTAATTAATTAAATCCACTAGTTGCTTAAATTGAGCACTACAATGTTATTTGTAACGCCTCCTGGATTCCACAAGATCACTTACTTCATGTTCAAAAGTTCATGGGATAGTTACATCTAATCCAGCGTGTTGGGAAATCAGTCAGCAACTCCCATCTTTCATGGAATTTACATTTTATTAAAAACAATTCTGAGTGTGTCAGTACCTATCAGTGTGGGGGGAAAAAAGGATTTACACAATAATTGAATCATGTTAAAAGTTATTATGAATAAGATATTTGAGGTTTGTGTGAAGTTCGTGTTTTAACTAGGGGTCAGAGGTCACAGTGTTGCGATACAGCTTGTTTTAGGGGGAGTTGTTACTGTGAATAAGCACCGCTCCTAACTACTCCCCCTGACTAAACACATTACAGTAAAATCTGTCTCAGCTCATATCTGATGACGCTCCCATGTTGTCGCTGGGTTCATGTTAAACTCATAGAACGTAAGGTGAATGAATAATGCCATCCCTTCCCTCTGTAACTACCCCACAGGTGGGGTTTTTAGAAACCGTGATTGCATTGTAATATGCTATAACTTATTAACTGATTAAACTCATTTACTGTTTCAGTGATGTAATTAATAAATACTGTGGGAGAGAGTAGATAATGACGTGTGGATGATACTGTTCCTTCACCCTCAGTTCACCTGTTGACCTGCAGGCTGAGGATGATCCACATGTTGTAACTCCACAGATAACATCATAGGCCAACTGACCTCCAGGAGACAAAGAGCAAGCAAAGAATGGGATTGAACTAAATGGGTCAAAGAGTGAGACAATGCACCGGTTTGTGAAGATAATCAAGCGATTCTTTATCTTATCTGACCGCCTTTCAACATTTTTTTTTAGATGGATTGCCAGAGGAAGAAAAAAAAGATCAAAACACCCGCACACTCGTCTCCTTTGCACCAAATGCATTACCTCCGCCAAGGTGGTTATTTTTTCCATACGGATTAATGGATTGTGTGTCTGTTCGTTGGCAGAATTACGGAAAAAACTACAGGCCCGATTTTCAGGAAACTTGGTCAAGAGGTAAAGCGTGGGCCGAGGAAGAACGCGTCACATTTTGAAGGTTGGAGTTACACACACTCTTAGGTTGCAGCACACTCAAGAAGAGACAAATATAATACTTGCAGTGTTGATCAGAAATAATGGCTTATCAAAAACAAAGTGAAACAGAACAGAGACACAACTTAAAAGTGTAAAAGAATGCCCAAAACACAAATGTTAAGGGAAAAGGTCATGCAAACATGTAGGCTAACATAAAGCAAAACATAAATGACAGATCGACCATTGACAGAGTAGAGAAGCAAGCATAAATAATAACATAACTTTCATATCAAAGATAGATTCCCATGAACATTTTTGTACAGATATTCATGTTCCCCAGAGGATGGTGAACGTTGGAGAGCCCCTGACTTTTTTTTTCACATTTGTGGGTTTTATTGAAACATCTCATTTTATTGGATGGATTTCCATCAAATCTGCTTCAGACATTCATGTCCCCCTCAGGAAGAATTGTCATAACTTTCGATGGTCCCTTTTACTTTTCATCTAGTTTCATTATCAGGTCCAAACTGTGGAGAAAAAAAAGGTCCCCACATGTCCCCCACTGGTTGCACACACATCTTAAGTAAGTGGTGGAGATAATTGTTCTCAAAATAACCTAAACAATTCCTAAGCGTTGATGAAAAAATCACTACATGCTCAAGTAATGTTGTCAATTCAGAAAACAGTGGTCATCACCCGAATGCGATGGACATACAATAAGTGCGTGGGTCACTCTGTTACTTGAAGTCATACAGCAGCAGCAGCTGGTATTACGCAGACCTGATTATGATGTGATCGCAGCCCATAAATAGCGTAAAAATAAAGTTAGCACGTTAAAAATACATCAAACAGCAGATTACTTAAGAAGACACACACACAAACAAAACATCCTTGTGATGTCGGGAAATGTATAAAGGGAATAAAGAATGTAAAAGAGAACAGCAGATGATGGCAAATGTTTGAATTAACACGCGGATTGCAATAAGGTAACTGCATATTTGATGGATTAAGAGGTAACGTAAATCCAAAAGTGATCAAACAAAATCTGATTATATGAATGAGCATTTTACAGAGTTATTACAGGATTAGTATCATAATTTTAGTATCTATGCTATCAGGGGTGAGGGAGACATGTTAGAAAATGAATAAATTGATAGAATTGTAATGTTCGCATTTAATATATGATGATAAGTCATTTATAGTGGACTAACATATTAAAACACATGCTCCATCATGTTATCATCTTGGCATTAGTCACCTCATAGGAAAATAAGCCTTTCTGTCATCGTGCTACTTGAAGGGGTTTATCATCTTGTTGCATAGCAAGGGAAGGCAATTAATAGGTCTCCTTTTAGCCGAGGTGCGAGGGTATAGAAGGATCCGGTTTCCCCCTGGCTCGCGTCAGGGCAGATAATGGAAACGAAGTGCCCAGAATTGAACGGCCTGTTGCTATACCTCGCTTTATCCGGAGCGTCGGAAACACGGAAATATAAATATTCACAAACCCTCCCACTGAGTCTAATCCGCCATTCGTCTGTGATCCACTCGGTGTTTGCGGCCAACTCCGATTACACCCGAGCTGATTAGCTCACCCATAAATCTCTTCTTTGACCTCAGCTCCAAGCCGTCAGACATGAGGCATGTGAGAGAATGGCTTCTTGCCAGACAGAAGAAAAAAACTAGAGCCACAAGAAGCTGCAACGCCTTCTAACACAAAAGATAAATGTTCCGATCAAGATGACGACAACGAGGCATCATTCATTCTCTCCTAAATTTAGTGCATGTATAATCATGCAGTAGCCATCAGACTAATTTTAGATCGGGGCCATCTGTTTCCCTGTAACGTCTCCATTATTAGACACCTCAGCTTTAAAATGAAGCTTTAGTAAACTCAGCCTTGCTTTATATATATATGACGATGACAAACAACGACAGGACAGGTTCTCAGAGCGAGGTGAATGTTTTCATGGGACGGAGCTCATCCAATGATGAAGTGAGTTCCCGACAGCCAGCCAAGGCTGCTAAGATGGATGTTAGCTGCTGTCACTGTTGAATATAGAGCCTGCGACGCAATGTAGCAACGGGGTGCTCAGAGAGCCTCTCTGCTTTGTCCTGAGCCCAGAGCGTTAGCTTCACCAGTAATAGTCTGCGAGATGGCAGTTGACGTTGAGTATCAAAACCTAGTCGAGTCCAGCCGAACCATACAGTGGGTTTTGTTGTGTTCTTATATTTGGAAATAGAGACGCATAGAAATCAATTTCAGAAAACTTCTCTTCATATCAACTGTATTTATTCGATGATGATATGGTACGCATTATAAAAGTACTCAGCTGAGGACCATTTCACTGTTCCACATTTAAGTAGTTCCTCTGTCTCACAGATCCACAGAACGGCCACGATCTCTTGTTTACTACATATTTTATACCCGCCGCCTTTCAGGTATAGTCTTCTCCCATTGGTTGGCTGGTGCCAGGTCCTATTGGTCCCTTGTTGGCACTTAGGCGTGGCCATGCCTCTCAGCGCTTCTCTGCTCCAATCAGATCTTCTGTCACCCTTTTAGGTGGTGTACTCTTCCACTTCACAGTTTACAAATATTGCTTCTTATTTCACAATAGTTGGCCACTATACTATGCGTAGTCACTTAATTCAATAACATTTTTCATATCACATTTAATACTTCTAAATAAGGACACAATAAGGCACATTGTAACAGCTTATATATTGATTATTCTCACAGTTTCCCGCATCTTCCCACGCTGTATATTTCTTGTATATCTACGTTACGATTGGGTATTTTTGAAACTATGAAAAAAAAAAA
>CALSCE010009683.1:807588-862843 GCA_943593645.1 Bovichtus variegatus
ATATATATATATATCATATAATATAATATATATATATATCATATAATATAATATATATATATATATAATATTATTATTTATTTACCATGGATCTCCAAATTGCAGCAGTCCTTCTCTGCCCTGCCTGTAAGGATGAGATTGTCACTGGGCTTGATTTGGAAGTCTTCTCGCTCGTACTGGTCCTAGACGGAAGAACAAAGCCAAAAGTAAACTAAACATGCAAGCTAAACATTTAATGGCTTTTTTGATGGTTTAAAAGAATACTTTACCTCGCAAAAATGACCATTCATTTGTCAATTGCTCTCTTTTGTGTTAGCTTGAACTCATGAAAGACTCTTGATGAATTGAAATAAAGGGGTGCCGCGTTTAACAACAGCATAACTATATCAAAACATCGGTTCACAAACTCCCACATAACTCGTGCAGTATAATCCTCTATAGTCTACTTTTATCCAGTCGTATGCTCACTACTTCCCAAACACCTGCATTTTCACAAAAACACTTCCGCACAAACAGTTTGTCTGTCGAGCACTATTTTTGAAACTTGGATTACACTGCCTGAGTTGTTTTAGAGTTTGTAAATTGATGTTTTGATATGGCTTTGCAGTTGTTAAACGCGGCTCCCAATTACTTCAATTCATCAAGAACTTTGGCCCTTTTTTCAAATTCTATAATTATCATGAAGGCATGCGAGAAAACCACGTTTTCTTCACAAATGCAAGGTAACACAGGGGGAGTTATGGATTTACAAATGGTCATTTTGGGGTCAAAGTATTCTTTTAATTACATTCCTGTAATGGAAGACACATTTTCTATTGAAATGGAATGGATTTTTCATAGCTATATGTTCATAGTTGATTTCAGGCTTTAGATACTACTTGAAGTGGGACGATACTGAACGAGTATGCATGTGATCAGTGTCCACTTACGGTGTCTTTGAGGGTGATGTAAGGATCCTCCTCGTTACAGCTGTACACTGTAAGCCCGGCCAGACTGTCGCCGAGACTAGCGGTCGCTAAATTGAAGACAGACACAGTAGACTCTCAGCTAAATAGACACAAGTGGTAAAACAGAATGACCAGAAATGAGTCTGTACACACATACTGTACGCAAACAGCTCTCCACTCACCTGCATCCTCTTCATCATATCTATCCAGGCCATACTCTGCCAGCTCATCATCTGCCTCCTTTCCTTTTTCATTCTCATCCTTTGGAACTCCAGCGACGTCCGTTGTATTACTGTCAGGATTATCTTCACAAGCTATACCTTCGTCATCGTCCTCTTCTTCCTCCCTGGCTGCTAGTTCCCTGATTCAGAAGAGTCGATAAGAAACAGCAAGCAAAAAAAACATGACACCAGCTTCGGCTGCTCCGGGGAGAACCGTAATATTTTGTTTCTATTCAGTGACGGACATTTGGAACATTTTGACAATAGATCACTGCAGTAATGCACGTTTTATTCCAACATACCCCAGCTCCTCCTTTGCTTCAGTAATGATGCGCTGTAGCTCTTCTTGGCTCAACTCAACCTGAAATGAAAACATATATAAACGAGGCTTAAACAAGTTGATATGCTCACGTGTCTCTGATCAGATGCAAGAAAAAGAGAGCCGGTGTATTATAAATGACCATTTTCTGTGGGCTTTTTGGTTTAATCTCTAATACACTATAATAGTACAAATTAAAAACTATGTGTTTTTGATCAATTAAAAAACTATGACTTTTTATTTTATTTAGAAAGGCTTCGATCTAAATCAGCAAGAATTCCAGTATGATCTAAAGCCTCCAAGTTAATGTCTATATATATATATATATATATATATATATATTTATATTTATATGAATATAAATAGTAAGTTAGCCATGTTAGGTGAGTTTTACACTGAGCACTCACAATAGGAAACGTCAGGTCACAACAAACAAACATCGAGCTTTTATTTCTGTTACAATAAAATGGTAAAGTTAACATCAAAGCTAACATTTCATTACCTTTCCACAGGTTTGATTGCCTTTTTCCAACACATTCCTGCGACACTAGCAGCAGTTATAGGGTTCATACACTCTTTATGTATGTATATGTATATGTATGCATGTACTACATGTTTATAATTCCTCTTTAACGCAAAATACACATCTCCTTTGCCATTTTCTAGCACTGACTAATCCAGGGTATTTCCTGAAGTTGAACTAACTGAGCTAGCTAACCTACACTAGCTGTAACTTTAACCAATGTCACGACCATAGACTGTATACAATAGCTGACTACACACAATAAGTTATATCATATTACACTAGAGTTTCTGTTTTGACAGTCTAAAGTGACACATTACCTGTAAAGCCTAAAGGCTTGGAAGTTGTGTCCTTTAGTAGCAAAGTGTACGTGCCGTGTTGACAAATTAGCCGTCTGTCGGCTAACGACAGCTAGCTCAACATGTTACTTACTTTGTCTGGGGTTTCCTTGGCAACGCCTCTCCCCACCCATCCGACACAGGTAATCTGGGCACTCATTTTGGTGTGACCCTGTGGTTTATCGATCAAAAACAATACAATATACAAACGTGTCCAAACTACTCCACTTCAGGTAAGCACACAGTGGGCGTACATGTGAGTTAGAAGGAGTCCTGTGTCGCATCTAGATGACGTCAATACAGCGTTGAAAAGTCTGCCTGCCTGATTACAAATGTAACGTAGTCGAGAAATGCAAAGCCAACCTCTGATTTAGAATTGAAGATTTGAAGCTTCACAAATGTAGCATCAATTGCAGGAATGCTGTTTGGGATCGTATCAGACTTACACGTGAACCTTAAAAAAAACAGATTCTCAGTTGAGTCTCCTGCATGAATCCATGATGTCATGCTGTTACAATCTCATTGGCCTTCTTACCAGATGCATTGTGCAAGTATGCATAATATGCCTTACCAGTCGACCTGTTTGCTCCAGAGAATTACAGAACATATAAAAACAAAGCCCACAATGAAAAAGTGTATGCACTTTTTTTTTTTTTAACAATCATTTTTTGTGTGTTTTACTCTCACAATTCCTTAACAGAGTCTGCAGAGGTGCCCTTCAGCAAGGCAATCCGTGGGTGCTCCCATGCTGAAGCACCTGCGTTGTACTTTTACAGGCCCTTTTTGTGCTGCTTTTGGCTCAACTCAACCTGAAGTGGAATATAAAGCTCTGTAACAAGTTGAAAAGCTAATATGTTCCAAGCTCTAATCAGACGGAGAGAGAGAGAGAGAGAGAGAGAGAGAGAGAGAGAGAGAGAGAGAGAGTATTATGCACCACCAGTAAAAAAAAAACAACAGCTGGAAATCTTGTTTTTGCTGAGGTACAGGTCAGTTGTGATTACATCAGAGGGTAAAAGGTAGAGAGGTACAAATGTTAATAAAACAAAACTAAAACAGTAAACTTTTTTTTATAAAACAATTTTATGGCAATATTTTAAAAAATGACAGGATACATATGCATCGTCAGATATTGCTAGTATATGATACTGTTTGCATACATGTCGGTTATGGTACCACCTTTTTTTTTAATTTATTGTTTTTTTTTTGTTTTTAAATCACAAGGCGAGGCAATAATACAGCAGAGGTATTGATTTAAGATTTCAGCAATGACACAGGAGAAGAGTAAATTACTGTGTTTTCCTATATCACAGGATATGTAACTTGCAGTCAAAATGTTGTGCAGCGCAGTGGTCATGGCACAGGACTAGTAAAACAAAGCGCAAAACAGTACAGTAGATGGGAGAAAGAGACAGACCTCACTCGCATCGTCAACTAAACCACTTGGGCTGCGATTAATTCATTTCATTGAAAATATAGGCGAAACTGCATGTGGTCTAATAATGAAAGTTTCAAATCATTCTTTGTTTGTCATGGTTTGTACATCAAACCTTTTACATGACATCACTTTTGATGTGTCAAATGTATTCACTTTCTGAATTGGCTGTACAGTAATTGAATCCCCTCGAAACAAGACAACAAACACTTCTGAAACATCTGAAAGGCTTGACAGAGGTAAAGGTCTACGAGGCACATTTAGTCAGTATATGTTGCTATAGGTTCTCCTGGTGTCTCATCACTCACGTAACATTGTGATCTGATAATCATCACCTCAGCTCTTTAGTTCTAGTAAAGTGTAAAAAAAAAACAACCTGAACATTACATTGAAGAGTCGTGCACTTTGTGTATATAATAATACTGATATTTCATGACAACTTTAAACTAAAACGACCGCCCTGCCGTGGCACTTTTGGTTACAATGTGTGTGAATGCTTTGAGCCCCCAGCATGAAGATCAATGGACGGACTGAAGCACCGCCGTGCTGATATAGCCAAGCTAAAATGTAATGTAGACATACAACTGGAAGACACTAAAATGCTACATTATATGCTGTGACTAAAAAAAAACAACCAGTACAAGGTCTACAAACTTTCCGCAGCTTTCAACCATACTATATGTTACGCTTTAAGCCAACGCGGATGAGTCCTGGTAAAAATCTTAACAGTTAGTGAGTTCACATCCACTGACGCATCTCCATGATCATTGAGCACATTTCCATTTGCCAATGAAGACCATGTGTTATGGCTGAAAGCCTTGGAGAGAAAAAAACTAGTAAGTGGACGTTGAGCTGGGATTGTTTTGTAGGTTGGCGTTTATTTAATGTGACACTTCAAAGTGTGAGGCTCTGTCTTTGACATCCCTGCTTCTCTTTACTGTGACATCCAAAACATCCAGCAAGTAACTTAGCTTAATATGTAACATCATATCTAATTTTTTGTTCTTGAATATCAAGTTATGTATAACTTTTGTTGTTTTAAAATCGTTAGAAACCTAAATCTAAAATCGATTAAAATGCAATACTGGATTCAGATTTGAACAACTTGCATTGAACTCCAACCCTAACCCAAAACACTTCCAGCCGGCAACATCAGCTTTGTTTTAAATTGATGATGACGCTCTTAGAGGTGATAGAGGACATATGCACTGTTCTTTTAGTGTGAGCATAGTGGACAGAGGTAAAAACTATAAAACTATAACAGTGGTTTCTCCTTTCTTTGTCCAACAGCCCCTTGAAGAAACTTCAGATCATCTTCTTACCGCAGTAAGAAGATGATTACTGACCGCGGTGTACCGGGCACAGGCCCAGGGGCCCAAAGTGTCAGGGCCCCCCCCTGGCCTTCACCTACAGTGAGGTACCAACCAGGAAGACACTCAAAGAAACCTAAAACGACTACTGAGCGACACAAAAAGACTACAAAGAGACTCACAATGATCACAAAGAGACACAAAATGACCTAAAATGGACACAAAACAACTACAAAAAAAGGGTCTTATTACTATAGATAAAAAATTACTACAAAAAGACCAAAACAACTACAAAGTGACACAAAATGACCACAAAGAGACGCACAGCCACGGAGAGATGTGTAACGACTACAAAGACACACATAAACAACAACTAAAAGGGTCTGTGTGTCTTGCTCCTATCGAGGAGAGGTGGTGGGGCCTTCAACATGTCTGTGCCCAGGGGCCCATTGTCTCATAACCACCCATGTATACATTTTCCATCACAAAAGTCCATACCTTGTTCCGGGTCTTAGTTTTGTCTCTGGTTCACAAGATGCGGGTCAGTATTGGTCAGATGTGGGTAAGTGCTGCGAAAGAAGCTGGGTAGTCATGTATATACAGTATGCTTGGGTCTCTCCTTGCATACATTTCACTTTCAGAAGTCAATTTCCGGCTCCTCCTTTGTCAAGTGCACCGCCGCGCACTTGACCGTCCCGTCGTCGGCCGTTTTTATACGTTTGGTCACCAGCTTGAGGTTGGTCTCGTGGAGGATAACCTGCGTCAAGTACTTCTCTCGCTTGATCTGCTCTTTGACAGCGTACGGGACGTCCGGGATCACGTACGACAGGATGAACTTCGTGAGGTAAACAATGTGCTGCGAGAAGAAGAATTCACCTCTGTCAGTATGTTTTTAATAATGAATGTTTTAACGTGTCAGAGAGATCGCTTTTTTAGTCGCGTTCATACTCACCTCCACGACGATTATAAAAGCCATTTTGGCAGCGATCACATGCCAGTAGTAGACATTGTACTCATACTGCCTGGGATGCCCGGGAGGATACCGAAAATCTCGATACCTAAAACGGAAAAGTTCAAACTGAAACATGACTTCCCTTTACATACCCTTCCTGACACCAGTCATCTCTTGAACTTGCCATCCAATTGATTTCTTTTCAAGCGTCTGTGTGTGATGGAGTTGCATTCTGTCCAGAAGTTTTCATCATACCTTTATATCAGTTCACTTTTGCATTGTACATAAATAAACTTGAGAGGCGTTGTGTGGAGCCTGGATAACTGGCGATCTATATGTGTCCCTTTGTGTATAAAAAAAAAAAAAATCTTAATTTCATCTAGGAAAGACTGTGAAAACCGAATAATTCACATTTATTTGCGAAAGCAAAAGTTTTGAAAAAACAATATCTACTGAATGATTGTTGCTCTCTTTACAATCCAACGAGCGGAAATTGAATACAGCACACACAGACGGGCCCGTATTTGTACCTGCAGGTGGTGATTTTGTAAGGTGTCATCAAGGGCTTGCTGGAGTTCAAAAAGTCGTTGACGTTGAATACAGACAGCGAGCTGCTGATGTAGCCCTGCATGGTGTTATTGAAGTGATCTCCATACGGATACACAGAGAAAGACCAGTAGTAGACCAACCGCGGAATCATGTCGGACGTAAAAGCAATGATCATGGCCTGTTGAGACACCACGACACAGAGTAAAAATGTAGTGAAAGCATCCAATTGGCCATCATTGCTATAGCCACATTTGTCGCCAATGTACCAAACAAACAAACATTTCAGTGTTAACCGCGCCTTACGTTTGTCGCAACAGCCAATATAGCGATGGCTTGAAGAATGGGCTGCCAGGCCCCGATATCCTGGGCCTTCTCTGGCACGATGCGGCGAAACTGAGTGGTGATTTTCCAAGCATCGACCCGAATCTCAAACAGGTTGTTGACCAGAGCCAGGATCGGAGCCAGGGGGAAGGAGGCCACGAACAGGGTCACAAAGCCGAACTGGATGACTGCGAGAGACGAGATACGCGGATAAGAAAAGAGATTACCCAGGATTCAGTCGCACCTAGGTATTTGTATAGTGTTTACTTATTGTGTGTGAATTCCCTCAGCGGTTCTTCATAACTTACTGGCTAGTTCGAAACTGGTTTACTGAATTGGGTTGAACCATTAAAACTTAAAAGGGACAGTTCACCCCAAAATCGGGGGTATACGGTTGGCGGATGTAGTTCGGTAGAAATAAAATCGTTTCTACATGACGCTGCTGGTCTGTCACACAAAAGTCTGTGGATTATTTTTGAGGGACCGGGTCATGATTTCCAGAAAGACATTGCTGTTTATTTTTTGAAACTTTCTTTGGCGCTTTAAAACGCCACAAGCCGGGCGCCATCGAGTTCCATTGTATTCAAGAGAAGACAGACATCTCACGGGCATCTCTAGCTACGACAGCCACTCACACCTAAATAATCGAGATTGATAAACAGCACTGCAGGCAAAAATATGTATGTTTGATTTTGGGGTGAACTGTTCCTTTAAGACGAGGGGCATGACATGAGAGTGGTGAAAATCTTCTCATCTAACTCAAACGATCCTTTGAACATCACCATTAAACTGCATTTAAATAGTTAAATAAAATGTCAGGCAAAATGTCTAAACTATTATCCATATTACCACATTTAATATATAAGCAAGCTAGTCCAGTTAGCTATGCAACACTAACCCCTGGCAGTTTGGTGTAACCACTACGGTATGTAAGAACTACTTTGTGTGGTGCGACCTGTTTTGTGATTTAGAGAGCACAGCATTGTAATTACGCTTAGTTGGAACTGAAGAACAGCTTGTGTAACCTGCTCCTGGTATGCAAACTGTAAATGTGGCAGACGGGGACTTACCCATCTCCAGATATTCATAGAACAGTCCTAGTTTTGAAAGGGGCTGGAGCTGGTAGTCCTGCTCCCAGCGAGGAATCACCTTCTCTGAGGCCGAACGAGTGCAGTAGCGGAAAATCATGTTTTTGGCCCACCTGCAGAATGGTGGGAGAGACCATAAACAGCATGAGTGGCTCAGTACGTCAGGGAAAGTTGGTGTACGATTAGCTATTAGCCCTATTGTAAGAAGCAAATTCCCTGATGTTCATTGGAGATATGCTGCTGCATCTATTATTTGTGTTTTTTATATTTGACGTAAAATTGGTTCTTAGATTCTGACTTCTTACGGTAGCAAGACCTCTTGGATGTTGTTCCAGATGGCTTTTCCTCCCATGATGATAGAGAGCTGGGTCGTCAACTCAATCAGACAGCTCCCTGGATCACACTGCGGGACGCAGAGCAAGAGTCAAGACTAACAAGTGAGTAAGTTAGACGTGGAACCGCTAGATAGACAAACTGTACCTCCTCGTTACGGTATTTCCCCAAGAGATAAACCGGATCTCCAGGAAAGCCAACCGCTTTCCCTTTGACGAAGGCGATGTAGAAGCAGGAGGAGTAATAGTTGACGAACTGAAAGAGGAACATCTTCAGGGTCAAGCTGTTCTCGTAGTCTGTCTTGGTCCGCGGAAGCTCTGTTATTGTGTCGGATAAAAAAAAAAGAGAAAAAAAAGAAGGATTTGGGATTAAACCACATGCTGGTTTAAAGTCAAAACCGGGCAGAAGTGCAATTCACCAACAACAACTCACCAAAGTCGGTGATCCAGATGGCCACACGCTCGTAGAGGATGTTGAGGATCATGATCACGACGAAGCTGATGAGGGAGGCCGTGACAGCGGTGGCCATCTGAGGTGTCACATACTCCTTTAAGGGCTCCAGCTCCTTCAGGTCCTGAGCGCGGAGTTTTGCTGAGAAGGCAAAAAATGCAGCCAGGCGGTAGAAAATGATGGCCACGATGGACGCCAGAATCAACAGAATCTAAAGGACGAAAGACAGTTGAAAAAAATTCATGTATGTTCGGTTCTAAAATTGTAAAAGAAAGTTTCCTGGAAAGTACAATGATTTTGGTAGTAATAATAAGGTAAAGTAGAGATGAGCATACTTCCAATGAATAAATTAAATAATTGGAACCTAAGAGTCTTTTATACAGTGCACACCACGTCAGGTGTTTATTGTTTTCAATAATAAATGAGAAATGAATGAGTATTTACATTGGTTTGAATTGAGCTTTTCTTTCAAAAGAAATCAGTATTATTTACAGGGAATTCTTTGGAACTGAATTACAGACAGATAAAATGCAGCGTAAGCAAGAACAATTCAATGAAATAAAAATGACATTTATTTACATTACCCAGAATAGGACTGTCCCAATTCCTATGGACACCCGAATACACCGTCCACAGGCTGTATAGGGCACTTTTTCTTTTACCTAAAATCACACAAACACTGTGAAATATTGATCTTTGACAACATGCCATGACTTAAAACTCATAATATGGACATCGCATCTCCAAACACTTTTTGAACAAAACTGAGAAAACCTGCTTGAATCTGTATTACCTATCTTGTGTTTTTTTTTTTCTTTCCTTTGCTAGTTTATTTCTACGTTAATAGCTGCAAAAAAAAAAAAAAGAATAAAATAATACAATGAAGAGTACTGCGTGTGTGATTTACCCCTGTGACGGGGTTTTTCCTCTCATAAATACACTTCGCTTCATATTCTGGGCGAGGTGGCTGTTCCTGCTCCAGAAACTCCACAGTGTCCCACATGTACTCCAGCTCCGCCTGGTAGCGCTTCCAAAACTCCAGGAACAAAGTGACTACAGAAAGGAAATGAGCAGGAGCCGTAAAAACAAAACAAAAAACAGGCAGGGCAATCATAAAACAATTTTAAAAGAAGGAAACATCAAAATATACACAGCATTGTCTGCATCTTCCTGTGTCTGTATTGCCTTGAATAATGCCAAAGATGAGGACAAAATATGACATTCAAAATGGCCAGACAGCTTCTCTATGAATGAGAGATATTAGCGCGTGTGTGTACGCTCAGTGGGAAACTTGAACATGAAAGTTTTTGAGAATGTAACAAAAAAAGAAAACGTACCCCAGATTGACATGAAAACTGCAAACACCAAGGTTCCAAAGTTATCGAATATGCAAAGTTTCTAAAAGAAAATGGGAGGGGAAAAAAAAGAGAAACGCGGACATCAACATTGTCACAGTTCTATCCTGTTTACATGCAAATCAGTTCCAAACATGACCGTGGGTGCAGCAGCCCACACGATTTAATATGCAAAGTCGGCAACTGTAGTCTCTGATGCCGTAAGAACTGCCTTGAACGCAACAATTCTTTTCTTTTGGTCCACCGCACGGTGCGCGGCATTAGGAGGGCCACAAGGGGAAACCATTTGAGAAACTCAATCACTATCGAAATGAAATCAAACTCACTTTGGAAGCTTCACAGGTGCTGTTCAACCTCCAGTATATGCATTCTTTGTCGCACTGTGGACACATCACAATGTTTCCTCCAATGTCAGGGTCGCACACCTCCTTGCTGCAGTCAGTCAAACACAGAGCAGAGATTATTAAACATGGGGAAATCTGCAAAACGGCATGCGTCATTTCAAAATCTACAAGGAAACGTACCTCCAGGTACTGGTTTCTTGAGTCCTGTATCCATAGATGAAACAACCCAGTCCCACCACAGCAGCCAGAGCGAGCATTATGGTGTAGAAACCCAACCAGGCAAAGTAAATGCCGATCTTCTCCCCATAATACTTCCTGTGAAAACAAACAAAATGTCTGATCTCCTGTGGCTCTACTCTTCACTCAGGGGAAAGAGGAAAAACAACTCTGCAAGGACAAAGAGATAAAAAGATAGTTTGTTCCTGCGTGAGCACACGGGGAATATAACCGCACAGGACCGTAGGCTTCTCAGTTCTTTCCCCCGCTGACATGAAAGAGTCGATCTAGTACTTCCAAGTTCACTCTTGTGACGAGAACATAAAAGATCGTGTTCACCTAATGAGGTTTAGTGGTTGCATCTTGTAGAAGCTTTTGGGATGAGCCCATTCTTCATAGAGCAGATATCTCTCACTGGGGCAGCCCTCCTCTTTGGACTTGACATTGAACCTGCACTGCAATAGATTACAGAAAGGGAATTTTCAGTAAATGATTTGTTCATTAATAGCATAAAACCATGCTAAATATATGACGCCGTATTAGGGCCATTGTAGGTTTAAAAAAAATAATAATAATTCCGGAGCTGGGGGAGGGGGGTACATTTTCAAATGTAATCTCAGCAAATTTCAGATTTTTTTCTCGCAAATTTCTGATTTAGAATCTCAGAGATTATCACTTTTTTTTTTGTCTCTTAAATTTGTGAGTTTTTTTTACCATAAATGTACGACTTTAAATAAAAAATTAAAATTCCTGAAATATTGTTTCCGTCTCCGTAATTATTATTTTTAGCTCGTACAGCAGCTCTATAGCTCGCACTCGAGTGTTTGTGAGCTTGTGTGTGTGAATGCATGAACATCACAGCTATTGCAAATTTACGACGGTTCACCGACGATGGCCGTAATACGCCGTCGTACAAATATGAAACCTAAAATGTGCCAAATATGAGTACTTACGTCGTGGAGGGGATAGGCAGCTTTGTACACTCCCCCATCCAGCAGTTTGGTGATGCCGAACTTCTTTATGCTCCCTCGTATTTCATAGGGGGCACGACTCAGGATGTAATATGCCTGGAAGAAGAAGATGTTTGTTTTTTTATCTTTATGCTGCCAATCTCTACATAATAGTTTAGTATGAGACCGTATGAAAAACAAACATTTTTGAGCTGCTGTTGATGATGGTTTTACCATGAAATCGATAAATCTGTTGTGCACATGGTGTTGAAAAATTCTTCAAAATAAAAAAACTGCAAATATGAAAATGACAACTTGCCATTCTGCTCCTCATGGACGCGGTGAAGAAGACATCTTTGTCCCTCACGTAGAAGTACTCCAGACGGTCTTTCTCGAAGGGGGCGGTAAAGAACTCCGTCTCCTTGGTGATCAGGTTCTCGTTGGGGTAGAAGTGCTTGGTGATGCAGGAGAAAAAGCGCCATGGGGAGGGGCGGGAGGACAGGTCGTTGGGCTGGATGGGGAGCTTGATGTGCAGGACCTCCGCGTAGGTGCACAGCACGTCCCACGGCATGTGGACTTTCACGAACAGCAGTTTCTCGTTTATCACCTGCAGAACACCAAGAAGGAGCGTTTTAAGAAGGAGATACAGGAGGAGAAACCTTCGGGAAAGTGTAATCCACTTACAGATTTTGTCGCCTCAAGCTCGAGTCCCATCTTCATCAGGCTGGCCTCAAAGTACTCCCGCCGCCTCTGCGGAGAAGAGCGCAGAAAAGGGTTTCAACGAGCTTCCCGATTTCATGCTCGCCCCTCCTCCCAGGTCATTATGGTTCAATTTCTATACCGGATGATCTGAGATTGAATACTTCTTGAAGTTGAAGACTTATGTACCGAGCCTGCTGGGTAAATACTGTGATCATTTGTCAAAGCACGACCAAATGGTAATCATCTATATAACCCTCCTGAGACCCAGCCCATTGACTTGTGTCCTCTGTAGTGGACATTTTGTTCACATGCATCTCCTTTTACTCCTGTGAGCGACTCTATCAATCCCTGCTGCATTGTACAGAGGACATAGGAAATCACAAAAAAAAGGAAATTGGAAGACACTTTTTTTAATCTCCACAGACGTCCATGGCTCATTTATATTGCGGTGTTTCTGGTAAAGAATGTGCCGACACATTATCAGCTCGATGTGTGATCACATTTAGCTCTAGCATTTATTTGGAATTTTTAGTTTTCTTTCATTTTCATAACATGGACATTATTTGGAAATGAACGGCGAGACTTGCAAGTCAGAGCAGGTTCTTGTTGGTGGCATGTCGTCAAATATTACAGTGAACTGACGCCTGAATGCTGCAACACAGCTTTCCCAAAAGCGAAAAAAACGCGAAGGAAGCGCTGAATCAGAAAACACATTTGAATAATATAGATAGCAGCTCATGTACAAGTACAAGGTATTTGATAAGTTAGGATCATCATCATTCGAGGCAATGTGAGTCTAAGCCCAAGTCAATTACCTTCACTGTGTGTCTTAGCCAACCCTGTTTTCAGGCAGATGTTTACAGAAAAATGTAGACAAACATAATGAAATATTTGAAGCGTCATTTTAAGATCACAACCCAGCCAACACTATCTGAACTGAACCACGCCCTTCTAGCAGTCAGAGGTTTTGCAACTGCTGTTTGACCCGGGGTTGGCTCTGTAAACACAAAGTAAAGGGAGTGCCCGGTGAAGACTGTTGTACTCTTCATCCCTCGCTGGGTTTAGTTTGCTTGCCATAATTAGGAATGAGGAATAGTCTCAGTCCCGTGGATATGTGGTGAAGAAGCTCATGAGCTCTGACGTGCGCTGCAGGGCATGTCATCTGCCTACACCCCGTACCTCCATTCACTGTCGCAGACAAGCAAAGATCTCCTAACTTTTACCATTTCAAATGATGATTTTAGTCTCAACGGGGCACCATCTGCATTTCAAAACCACCTGCAGGGTTACTGTTGCAACACTGCAGGTAACAGTTTCCAAGGTCTGTGGATCCAACCACCTGTTGTGAAAGACACTGGCAGCAACAAACAGCACACCTGGTGATGTCATCACGTCTCATTAGTTTGTGCAATCCCTGCACAGATCCCTGAAATCTAGATTTTAAAGTCTAAATTTTTTTTTTTATGAATGTTGAAATGCAATGAGCTAACAAAAGCTGAACAACCGTCTGCTTTCTGACTTGCTCTGTTCAGTAATGCACCAACTGAATGAACTGCAGGTTTGGAGAAATCTGAAGCAGGAAGATCTCAGCTCAAGTTTAGACAAGGAGACTTAAAAGCAGGCTGATCTGATTTTAGATTGAACTTTTTGGGCAAAGTTTGGTAAGTGAGGGAGTTCCACAACAAATCACCGTTGAAACGGTGTGCTGAATGAAAGCGAAGTGGAGTAGAAAGGTACTGTCAAAACAATGGACGCTAAACTGTTCCCTATCCTGGATAATTAAAGCGTCATTTAAGTTCCTGTGCACACTGTGCTGAGAATACATAAGGACTTCATTTAAACTGTCTGTCACTGCCATCCTGCTGCAAATAAAAACTCCCTTTACAAATAGACATGGGCCAATAGTTTGCATGCGCAATAAAACACACAAGGCATATCATATTCAACGATATATTGAATAGCATTTTAAATGGAAGTTTTATGAGGATACCACTTCCATTAATATAAATAGCATGTTGCTCATTAGGGAAAACTATTTGTTACAGAATCTCAATTTAAAATCAGAAGAATAATCAGAATGATATGTATGTGTGTATGTATGTATTGTCATTATACTCTTTTATAGGTGCAATGACATCAAATAAAACATTTTCGTGTCTGGCTGTGGACTTCCTCTCTCTCCCCACACTTCCTATAAATCTTTCTACTGTACGATATCTCATAAAAGGCAAAATAATGTCTCAAAAATAACAAAAAAAGAATAATAATAAAACATTTTACACATGCTTTCTTTTTGTGGGTAGACTACTTTGTACTAAGTTTTATGCGAGCACCGTTTGAAATACTTCAGATGCCTATACCAATCTGATGTGCTCTCCTGAAGCACCCAGCTCAAAAAAGATTTTAAACAAATTAGAGACCCACCTTGCGCCGCTGGAATGTGTGCCTCTTCTCAAAATCCTTCTTGTCCTCGTCTTCATAAACCAGGATGAAGTCGATCTTCCTGACGCCGTCATTGAAGAATAGGGAGTCTGGTTTGTCATTAAACTCTGCCTGAGGGCAAAAATGAGGCTTGTCGGGTAAGTCTACCTCCTGAAACTCATACTCCTCTTCCTCCATAGTGCCGTACATGTTGCACAGAGACAGGAGAGGAAGGTCTGTGTGTGTGGAGAGTCTGGCTGACCTTGACCATCCTATTTAACATGTCATGTGGGCCATACAGGAGAAGCGGGGAGTGTCAACAAACATGCCCGCCCTTTCTCTCCACACAACCAGACTTGTGACACCGCTAGGTATTAAAAGAGCTCTTGCAAGCAGATTAGTTACATGCATGATGATTGTAGTAATCCATTTTATATCTAGTGAATTTTGTGTGGCGATTTGGTGTAAATAATTGAGAAAAGCTTGAGAAAACCATACAATTATGATAAATACAGGTATATATGTAAATGATATTTCAAAGATGCATCTAAGCTAGGCTACAGTAACCCTGAGAGGCAAGTGAGAAAAAAGAAATCTCGTGATCCATTTTCTAAGTCCGAACTTGTTTTTTCTTAAGAAACAGGTGGCTTTGCCAGGTGAAAAAAGTTGCCAGGGTCATTTTTCTAAGTAAGTTTTATTTTTTAATCTGTGAAAACAAGTGAAAAAAAGTTGCATGTATTTTTTAATTTATTTTAGCCTATTTAGAACATGGGGTAGTGGTGCACTTTAGTCTCTTGTGGTTGAAAAGGGTATTACAAGAACAAACAATGATCTTGACATTAAAAAAAAAAAAAAAAATCACCTGCCAAAACTTTTTTTTTTAACCTCTTAGAAAGATACAAAAACAAAAGAAGAAACCTAGAAGGATGATCCTGGTGGAACCCGTTTTCACCTGTACAATTTAGATTCGACTTAGAAAATGTATCACCAGAATTGTTTTCCCCCACTTGCCTCTTAAGGCCTCCGTACAGGCACCTGGACAGTATGAGTTATTTGAATCCATGTACAGTACATAGAGTACACTGGATTAGTCTGCTGCTACTGTAGCTGACACCAACATTATTGTGTTGACTCACCAGTAGTGCTTTGGTGACGGTTGCTCCTTCTCCAATACTGTGATAAGTTGGTAAAAACTCCTCGGGGTAAACTGTGGAAAAAAAGACCAAACATGGACTACAGACATGATAATAAACAAAACAAAACAACCAGATGGATATTTACTTGACCGATACATTAGCAGGCAGATATTGTCATGCTGTTATCACAGATCATTATTGGCATGCATGTATGCAGTTTTTTACTGGCAGCAATTTTATTTGTATATTATATGTAACGTTGTTTTGTGGTTTCATTTACAGTCATTTAATAATTTCAATTATGTTTAAAGGCTTGTCATATCTTACTTTTACTGTTACTATCATCTGGAATAACAAAGTTTATTGTTCAACTTTATTCATTGTTCAATCTCTTTACTCGGACATATAATGTCTGCTGCTTCGCCATTACGTTAGCTGCAGACTCCAGCTACGAGACACTATCACACTGACAGACTGAGGCCTGTTTGTCAGTCGTGTAGTTCACCTGTGAACTGTTTACTACTCGGAGGCTATACAAGTAGTCGTCACTGTGATTCTACTGTGTTTTACAGGTGATCGACACTGCACTAGTTTTTTTTATTGTATTATTGTGGGTGCAAATTATTCTACAAATGGTGTCCATTGGTGTCGATGATTCTCAAAAATGCAAAACTAAAGACCTTCCCATCACCTCCGCTCTGTGTCGTGTTTACTGATCATTAGCTACATTTATGGAGCCAATGCACTAAACTGAGATGGTGAATGTGGTTAACATTACCCAGTGGTGCTGGTATTGTTTTTAAACTGTGTCTGTCTGTGTGTGTGTGTGTGTGTGTGTCATAATGTGCTACTGGAGACTAGTGTAGCAGGGGAACTACCATGGAAGCCATTTTTAATACTTTTGCCAGGTGTTTATATTTGTGTCTGGGTGGGGGCCATCTCCAGTGCTGCCGACCTTACAGAGCCTTCCAATCCGTGCTCTGCCTCACGTTCACACACCTGGAAACTGACCAGGACAATATATTCACGTTCTGCCTCAGCGGTGCTCACTGAGGCAGTTGGAGGGATTGAACTGGTGACCCTCCTGTTATGAGGCTGCTTCACCCAACCGTATGCCGCCGTTGCTGCTTGTGCACAACTCACCCACAATGTTACATTACTCCCTTGGGAAAAAAAAGAAAAAGACCGCTGTGTGGTCAACACTCTGCCCATTTACAATATGCACTGGAGGGTTTTCCCAAATATTTATTCAGAAATCTGCACCAAAACTAAACAAAACCAATATCATCCACTACTGTATGCATCGGTATATGCCTCATAATAACATTATAAAAGGCTTGTTTTTTTTTTTTTTTACAAAACAGATGACATTACATCTAACAGGGGAAACTCCTGTAATCTTTTTCCATATAAAGCGGAGCGCTATGACAACACTGACTGAAGACAGATGTTGTTTTCCAAACACTTGCCATAGTAACACTCACTTCACTGTGGAATCACTCTTCATCACAACACTGGCCTTTGACAATGTCCACGACCAGCCTAACAGTCTGAACTCCACCAAAGCTTGTTATACTGTCGCAGAAAGCCCGTCAGTGTTTTTTGACATAACTCATGCCGCCAGTGAAACAGGAACACATCAAACGCTAATCCTTAATGACTGTGCCTCAGGCTATTCCTATTTTGATGCAGACCAATTAGTAACTTTATGGAATATAATAGCCTGGGTTTCTTTCTTGTTTTTTTTGTATATGACTCATACATAATAAGTATATAGTTGCTGGTTAACTGTTTCTCCACCTAACACTGATGAATTCTAGGCCTAATTCGTCCCAATAAACTGCATCATCCCTGTAATAACACGGCATCCCCGCTGGCTGTGTATTTATTTGTTTTAGTTGTTTGCTGTTGACTAGAGGTCAAGCTGTAGTACCCGGATGATTCTTTTTTTTTTTACTGTCACTACTTTGGTGTGTAAAATAAATAAAATGTGCAGCAGCTATTGAGTCATGAAACCCAACAGAAAGACTGTTAGGAACCCACAGTGAGTATGATTGTTTAGAAAAGCCTTTTGAATAACCACAAGCTGTCTGCAATAAAAAAAAAAGATGTTTTAACCGCTTTCTTGCCACAACCCAGAACCAACTTCCTCTCTAGAGAACATCTTCCTTGACAACACACAAATAAATAAAGCCAGAACAAACTAATAGAAAAAAAACATTTTTTGTTTAAACAGAAACAGCTGTGCCAAACTGAATAAAAGGTGCATTATACACTCTTTTTTCTTTTTCTTTACAAAATTGGCTGAAGTTTAAACAAGCCAGCTCAGTGTCCTTCTCACTCACTATCTGACAGGAAATTCTTTCGGCATCAAACACGTGGGCATTTTATGACTATTTCTATGTCTATTCTATGTCTTCAGTTTCAGGGAGTTTTGCATGTGAAATAAAATGATACATTTTCATTGAAACATGCTTCCAGTAGCGGAGACCGAGCTCACTCCTTAATATGTACTGAACTACAGAAACCCTGTCAGGTCTGTTTTAAGATCTCGGTTAACCGCGCCAATATCACATTAGTACATGTTTAAAAAAAATCTGACTTCTTGTATCACCTTTGCATTTTTCTGCTGTTATGACAGCATCGAGGGGGTGCAACAAAGTGTGACCATTAATAATTCACAAGGTAATATAGGCTCCATTAAATAGAATGCACTTTGTGAGTGAAACGCATTAGTACACTTCCATAATGGTCAGGGCGTTCTACATATTTCTCACAAGTTAACCCAAAGGACCATTTGTCTCTCGCTGAGCTGTGAGGAAGAAAGAAAGCATGCCATTATACCAGACAGTATATGATTATGAACAAGACAAGACTCGAAGCAGCTTACAGATTGTGTGAAGCGTGGTAGCTGCAGGTTTCCAACAACACTATATTTACTATACTTGCTAAATTAGTTGCTGTTACAGTGTGTAGCGTCAGGAATGTGAGAAATGCAGTGAAACAAAAGAGTGTGGAGAGATGCGATCAGCTGTAGCCCTTCACAGAGCCTCATCTAGGAAAGCAACAGGGACTCTCGCTGCTTTTTGGTGGTTTCTTTCAAACTGATCTGTTCTCTCTAAATGTGCGTAATGGTGTTGTGTGAACAAAGTTGTTCCCTACACATGCATGGTTTGAATGTTTATCACACTCCTGTGCTTTACTTCTATGTTATCTTCTTCCCCCTGATGACAACACATTATGTTTCATGATGGCAGAAATGAGGAAAGCGATAATGTATATGTCCTGAACCATACAATATGTAATGCATAAGTAGAAGTGCAGCATTCAAAGAGTAGAACTATTAGCACCGAAATGTATACGGAAATTAAAAGCAAGTATTTTCATCTGAAAAGCACAAGCTGGAGAAAATACTCCAGTAAAGGATCTGGAAATTCTACTTAAATATCATGAGAGTAAATGAATTTGATTATGTCCCACCACTTTTGAGAAACTTTAGAAAATGTTGGGGGGAGTTCCACACCCATCACTGATTCATGAGTGGGTGCGAACTTTCCCAGAGCAGTGGGGCCTGCGGTATTCAAGTGTCCCGGGCAAGAGTTTGAGCAGCCTACCCAGTACAATCCACACAACACGCACAGCAAGACAACAAATGTCTTGAGAAAAAAAACACAAAGCTCGCCTCTTACCAATTTCCTCGCCTATCATGCCCAATTCCATATCCCCCTCCAACTCCTCTGTCTCATACACGGACTCCATCTCCGAGATGTCGTTGTCTCTCATAGTCCTCGTCGGGGGGTTCCAAGTCACATCAACGAGAACAGGAAAACCTTACTTTACCCACTTCTGTATATTTACAATGGCTTTAAGGCCCGTCCTCCGCGCAGTATTGCTTTATCTTTTCAACATGGATTCCGCGACATAAAGTTTCCTCTCAAGTTGTGACTTGAGAGAGTGGAAATCGAACGGGCGGGGTCGGGGGGGTGTTACGTTCAGCCACATTTGACAGATCAGCTACGCCCACTTCATTCCTCAAACTTCGCTGTGTAACATACCAATCAATGTGGAAGTGTATGTGGAAAACACTATACAAAATTCTCCTTAACAAACCGCATATTTTTTTAGCATAAACCATACTTTTTGTTTGATTGAGATGTTTGGAATTCAGGGGGAAGTTACCGTTGTCTTTATACATCCATGGAAGTTACCATGGCCACCTTATTGATTAACCTCAGTACTTCTTTTTCCCTTTTTTTTCTCCTTTCAAAACGTTCTTTATTTACACCAAAAGTGGTGCACAGACAATTATCATACAAAAACAACAAACAGGAACTGTGTACAAGCCAGGGAGCCCGAAGTCCATTCATTTAAAGTCCTTTCAGAGTTCGAATTAAATGTGCTGTTTGCTTCGTTAATACACATCATGCTCATAATGCTTTGATTTTTGAGCGCTGAAGTCACGAATGTTTTTTGTTTTTTAGGAACCATTTAACAGTGCAGCGCAGCAAGTAGGGGAAGTAAAACGGTGACGGAACACCACAGGACATATTTCCGCCAATAACAAACCTGCTAGCTTGACACGGCTTAAAGTGTTTGTGCGAGTCATCCCTAGTGAGACAAATAGTTAAGCAATGCTCATTGAGGTAGACTAAATAGTAAACATTTAATTTAGTATCACACAAATGCCATAATGGGTAAATGCGTATGTCGTTGGTAATAAATGTGAATCAGCGAACAAATGATTTCGGCTCGTGTTAGCTAAAGGGCTAACGCGGTGGTCATTGACGACATGCTCCTTTAGCAAGTCGTCATGTTAGCTTGCTAATGATTTGGAGTTATTGGTACATGACATGTCCTGAAGGCGATTGGGTCTCTGGTGTGGTCGTCAGATAGTTCCCGTATTGGTCAAAACTTGACCTTCAGAGAGTATCCACGGTTTCCAGCCGGTTCAAATCCTTTCCCGACCGGGAAGCGTTCCACTGACGAGATTTTCTCCAGGTGAGTTGACATTCGCTGACCATCAGAAATGTAGAACAGTTTATGATTGGCTTATCGAGCCCACCACGTCAAATTATAATTACATATCTTAGATTAAATGTGGACGATGTGGTGGTGAAAAGAAAGTCAATATTGTAATAAGATGTCTCAAGTTCATTAGTTATCATATGGACAACAGATAATCGTAGCAGTCGTTGGCATTGAAAATCTTAGATCTTAGGCTCTCTCCAACAATGTGAATTTAATATCTATTAAAAAAAAAGGAAAAGAAAGGCAAAATGATAAGCTAAGACATAAAATGGTGCAAGTTTAAGTTATATATTAAAAAAAAAGAATAGTAAAGTGTCCTACTAAAGTCGCGTTGTGTTTATGTTTGTATAATATTCCCGTGTTTATCTCACTTAAATGTGACTGTTGTCATTCAGTTTTCATATAACACTATACTTACAACATACTGTATAACACAGGCATTGCTTTGTTCTGGTTTTAGTTGTGTTACTGTTAGCTTGTTGTAAGGCTGTGTGTATGTATTTATTTAAATCTCACGCTGTATTTTTTTTATCCGATTCCTTACAGATCCGTACAAACTGCAGATTTGCAAAATGAAGATATTCTCAGTGGCTCACAAGACGGTCTTTGTGGTGGACCACTGTCCCTACATGGCAGAGTCAAGTCGTCAGCAGGTGGAGTGTGATGTGCTGACAAAGAGTCGAGGTCAAGGGGTTATTCCTTTGGCCCCGGTGTCCAAGTCCCTGTGGACCTGTGCTGTGGAGTGCTCCATGGAGTACTGCCGGATCCTCTATGATGTTTATCCACTGCACAAACTGGTTAGCTTCTTTTTGTTTTTTTCTCTTTCATCTCCACCACTGGTTTCACTCTCACACTGGTGAATTCTCAGAGTTTGGCCTATTTTGCATCCATAAACATGTCTTAACATTACATAACATAACATAACATGGCGAAAATATATTCCTTTTCTTTATTTTTTTATGGCTGTTTACAGTACTTTTGTGGATATCCAAGACTCCATCTGTAAAAAAAAAAAAAAAAAAAAAAAAACCTTTTGACTCTTAATATGTCAACAAAATGAAACAAGAAATGTAAACCTGGCTTCGTCCGATGTTCAGATATCGGTTGAGAAATGTATGCAAATGAGCACATATTTAATAAGATACTGTCTCATTTGCATATTTAAACATAAACATAATTTCAGAAAACTTGTAATACAAAAAATAATTGCCTTAATGTAAGTAATCAACTGGGGAATTTTAATTGTGACATCTATTAGTTAAACTAAGATAAGACAATCCACGGCGGGGACATTTTCAAACTTTTACCTTATTCACATATAGTGTCTCCTCTTAAGTTATGGAACTAAATTAGTGTGTATTTGGACATTAATGAAACCGACAGTTGAGGAGAAATGTATGAGATATGCTTAGAACAAATTAATCAATTTAGTTACAGTGCACCAATGACGTCAACGTTTTTTTTCTTTTTACAGATTAATTACGTTGTGAGTGATTCAGAGTTCCACATCTTGAATACCTGGAGGCAGGAAGACCAGAGCACTCACGAGGTAATCCACTGCTCACACAAACTCTGTAAAAGTAACAAATGTAACTTGTATAATGACTGTTAGTGTACAGAAGGTCCTACAGTGACTGTCATTGCATTTTCAAGCTGTGTTTTCAGCAGCTCCAATTTGCCATATTTTGTGGAAGTGCAACATTTCTAATCACATCAGTGACCACATGTTTGCACAAGTCTTCTATATGATGATGCAGTTCCTCCTCTCTGGCAGCTCATGTCAGCTCTGGCAGCAGTTGGGCCCCCTAACCCACGCGAGGACCCCGAGTGTTGCAGCATCCTGCACGGGCTGGTTGCTGCGGTGGAGTCGTTGTGCAAGATCACAGAGTTGCAGCACGAGAGGCGCACCTCTATGATGGACACAGCCGAGAGAGTTGCCAATAGGGGTCGCATCATCTGCCTAACCAATGCTAAAAGGTAAACGCTGTCGTTAACATGGCGGAAAAATCAACATCTGCCATCATCCAGATGTTTAAAAGAGTGTCACTGTTTGGTACTTTACATGTATTGTGTGTAGGCATGGAATATTAAAAATGAATGTCGCGGTTATCTTGGCCAAAATAATCGCGATACACGATATTCCGATTACCATCAACATATGCTAAAACTCTTAAAATGCCACTGAAACATACTGGAATCACTTTGCCTTCCATTTAGTTAAGAAACAAATAGTTTTAATTACATCCTTTTTAAGTGAAAAACACAAAATCTTAAATAAGGTAATCATAAGGCTCTATTCTTCTCTTCTCTACCATGATAGATGGCTAGACAGCTTTTTCAAGTCACTCATATTAGAATATTTATGATTATCCTGATTTTAATGAAAATTCAACATGATCAATTTCTTGTGATCGGCCATAAAATCCTTTATTGTCCCATCCTAATTGTATGTTTACATGCATGTTCTTATCTCATGGTCATCATTGTTCATATTTATAAAATAAGCTCTTGGTCTGTGTTGTATCAGTTAGGACCGTGCTAATGCCGTGCTCTTTTTGTGTTCTCTCACAGTGATACCCATGTGCGCATGTTGGAAGATTGCATCCAAGAAACTATTTTAGAACAAAACCGGCTGGCAGCAGGCTCCGACAGGTCAGTATCGGACGATTTGTAAAGAATGTGTCACTCACTTGTGAAAGGCACAATGAGTAGGATTTGTCGGTTTTGTGGTTTGTAACCCAGGTTGTAAGCCAACCCCAGATTTACCGAGATACAGACATAAATGATGGTTGAGAGGGATTACTTTTGTGAGTCCATACATTGTTTCTTAGGATAATCTTATGTTTTTTTAAAAAATGTATTTATATAAATGATTTTGATTTTAGACCCCACAGTGTTTTTGTAGCGATTCTTCTCGTGAAAAGGTGATAAATGACTCACAGATTTGTTTTTCTTATTTACTGACTCATTGTTGTGTGTTTTTTTTTTTTAGGCTGATGGCCATCCAGCAGTGTGACCTGGTTCTAGTTCACATCCACCCACAGGGCGAGGAAGCGCTGGTGTCTGACCGGCCGAAGAAAGAGGTGGGTGCCGACCAGGAGGCCTTCTACAAACAAAACACCACGCCCAATGTCCTCACTGCATCTTCCTCTCTCGTTGTTTTAGATCTCCCCTCTGCTCACCAGCGAGGTTCACAGCGTTCGTGCGGGCCGGCACCTGGCCACCAAACTCAACATTCTGGTCCAGCAGCACTTTGACTTGGCCTCCACCACCATAACGAACATCCCCATGAAGGTAAGGGGCTTCCCGCCCTCCGTCTTGGACTTGCACATGCCTCGACAACATTAAAACTCGCTTAAAAATATTTTTCTTTTCTTTTGCTAGTACAGTACAAACATTTTTGTCATATCCAGAATGCAGTGAACCATTCCCTCTTTATTTTCTTTTATTTTTCTTGATTTGTTTTTTATTTTCCCCTATTCTCTCACAGGCTTCACGCATTTGTTTTGCTTGCTTTATCTTTATGTATGAGCCCTTCCTCACCGTTAATTACCCATGAAAGTCTCATCATTTTTATTTTTATTTTTAATTTTTTTTTTATCTCATCTGCATGTTGATTTGACTGTGAATCTGCTGCTGGTTTCATGCTGTATTTTCTGTTTTGCTAGCCCACATTAAATGTTTGCGACCAGGTTAGTACTCTTATCACACACACATCAAAGTGAGGAAGGGTCAGAGTTTACACCACGTAGTGTACAGTGTATGTTTTGAGCTCTGCCGTTGCCACAGGCTTACAGTGTCATTAATTTGTTTTGATGTGACAGTTGGTCTACAGATTTGCTGGTGAGGCTCCAGTAAAGGACAGGCAACTCTGGTCTCATGTGGACACCCAGGGAATGCAGTGTTTTGGGGTCTTCTGCACACCTAAAATAAACTTTTAATTTTTTTATTAAAATTAAATTAACAAAAATAAATAAATAAATTAAATTATGTATTAACTACATTGATTCACCTTCAAATTGTTCTGGGAAAAGCAACTGTTTTTGAGATTCCTGCCAAAGGCTGATTTAAAATAATGCAGAATATGAACTGTATTCAACTGTTTTTTTTATTTTTATGTCCAAACTGTTTTGTCCAGCGTTGCCTCTCCTGTCTGTCAGGTGTTTACACCTTTTTTAAAAGTTGTCCAAACTTTCCCCCTGGTCTCTGTTTCCCGCATCAGTTCCCACTCATTCCCCCTTTAGTGTCTTGGTGTGGTCCATTGTGCTGTCTGGATAACTAGTTTCAGTAAACCTGACCTTTTTTTAAATGCTTATTTATTCCACCTTTTATAGCTGTTGAAAACATGCCATTTCTCCAGTTGTAGAAAGTTGTCAAATTCAAAGCTTGTGATTTAAAAAGTTTGGTTTTAGATCAGCGGTTGCCAGGCCCCATATTTTGGGCTTGGGCCTCAACTTTATAATGCTGGTTTTGTAAGATTGGGAATCCATGGTTTATGTCAAACAAGAGGCTCAGTATTTTATGACTTGAAGGACATTTGCGTTAAACACGAGTCCCGGATGTGAATAGAAGATAAACATATTTCAGTCACCCAGAGAGCTTATTTTTTTTTCTTTTACTTTGTTCAGTATCATTTACCCTTTTGGAACATGAAATCAGCAGTGTTAATGTGTGTTTGACCCTGTGTATGTGCGTGCGTGTGTGTGTTAGTATAAGTTTGCACATTTTAAGAGCCGACTTCATACTGACCCGTGTTTTGTTGTTGTCTCTGCGGATGGACAGGAAGAGCAGCACGCCAACACATCTGCCAATTATGACGTTGAGCTCCTGCATCACAGAGACGCTCACCTGGAGTTCTTTAAAAGCGGTGAGTACTCTTTATGACATCCTTGATGACTTTTTTTTTTTTTACGCATGCTTAATATCTTTTTTTGAAATCCATCAGTTTATCATCAGAAATGAACAATTAATATGTCACCCTGCAGGAGACTTGCACATGGCTGGCAGCAGCACTCGAGAAAATGGACTCAAAGAGACGATTACACTGAAATGGTGCACACCACGCACCAACAGCATAGGTGGGCACAGTGAGCTGAAGTTCTTATTTGTCACTTGTTATTTAATTTGAAGGGTTTGAAGCTTTTGAACACCACTCAATATTCACTTTCCCGCTGTTTCTTCTTTTGGCTTTACATTTTTGAAGATGTTGTATTAGCATAATGCCAGGTTGGATGACACATTTTTTTAGAAGTTGAATATTTTATTTTGAAATCTCATTATTTATCCATGATCCATTTATGCAGGTTATACATATACAGGTTATAAATATTCTCATTTTTTATTTTGGATTTGGTTAAAATCTCTTGAGTCTTGCCTGATTTATTTTTATTTTTTAAATCTATCAATTATTTGGTGTTTTTTTTTCCACCTCAGAACTGCATTACTGTACAGGAGCCTATCGCATCTCCCCTACAGACGTAAACAGTCGTCCCTCGTCATGTTTGACAAACTTTCTCCTCAACGGTAAGCTGGACAAACCCTCTTTTTTAGGTGAGATACTACAGGAAGCAACATTGTTTTTTTTTTTTTCATGCACTGATCAATTTCTTACCAAAAATTAGCATTAGATAATGCCTCATTAGCATATTTAAGCAGAATTTTGTTGAACATGTGTAATGTAAAAAAAATATTGTCTTAATGTAAGTAATCAACTGGGGAAGTTTTGTGGTGATATCTATTAGTTTACATTTTTACCCTAATCGCCTGTGGTGTCATCTGCAGGCCCATTGTTAATGATCTAGTCTCTTAGTTGACTGTATTAAAGCAGTGTTACTTGTAACGTTCTCAGATATTGTATAGCATTTACAAAAGTTACAACCAAGTTCAGAATTAGGATGAACCTCTAGACACAAGTTTAGTTTTACTATTTAACTTGGACATTTACTTCCTCCAAAGTTCCCTCTCCCTAAATTGATCTGCAGACTAACTGTTCGGCCTTTCGGTCGACTGATTTCGTTCTCCTCTTCATCGACCACAGGTCGATCGGTGCTGCTGGAGCAGCCGAGGAAGTCCGGGTCGAAGGTCATCAGCCACATGCTCAGCAGCCACGGAGGAGAGATCTTCCTTCACGTGCTCAACAGCAACCGCTCCACTCTGGAGGACCCGCCCTCCATCAGCGAGGGATGCGGAGGCCGAGTGACAGACTACCGCATCACTGTGCGTTCGGCTCACACCAGTTGTCGCAATATAAATCAATAATCTCCAAATGCTAACCGCTTTGTTTTTTTTGTCCGTTTCAGGATTTTGGTGAATTTATGAGGGAGAATCGGCTCACTCCTGTGTCGGAGGCTTCCCACGATCCCTCGGGGAAGCTACCAGCTGAGAGGGCCAAAGCTCAGCTGGAACGCCACACTCGATACTGGCCAATGATAATCTCTCAGACCACCATCTTCAACATGCAGGCGGTGAGTGAGCAGCACGCGGACTCCTAGATTCCACTCGTATTTACTTCTGTTAAAGATTTCTTCCATACAAGTGTTCCATCGCGCTCCAAAATATTTGGCTTGTTGTTTTTTCACATATAAGAAAATCCACCTCCTGGATATGCTGTTTCTATGCTGCCCACATCATCATCCTCCCTTCCTGTGCGTGTCTTCCTGTTTTCCTCCACTAGGTGGTTCCTTTAGCTAACCTGATAGTGAAAGAGACTTTGTCTGAGGAGGACGTACTGACCTGCCAGAAGACAGTTTACAACCTGGTAGACATGGAGAGGAAGAACGACCCTCTCCCTATTTCTACTGTGGGATCCAGAGGCAAAGGCCCCAAGAGGTACTTATTCCAAAAATCAACATTGATGAAAGTGAACAGCAGAGTCACTAACGTTTCTGCCTTGTTCTTCAGAGATGAACAGTATCGCATAATGTGGAACGAGCTGGAGACACTGGTGAAAACTCACGCCGGAGCCACTGACAGACACCATCGGGTGCTGGACTGCATCATCGCCTGCCGCAGCAAACCTCCCGAGGAGGAGGAGAGGAAGAAGAGAGGGAGGAAGAGGGAGGAGAGGGAAGACAGGACGGAGAAAAATGGCAGCAAGGACACAGACGACAAAAGCTGGCAGGAGTCGGAGAGGTCAGCGAGGCTCGGTGTCTTGTCTCATCTCTCTTTACCGTGGCTTTCGGATGTGACGTGTCACTAAACTTCTCTCACTGTCCTTTTTTGTTTTTAACCTGAAGACTAAAGGGTTTGCTGGACAAAGAAGAGCAGGAGTCTGAGGTGATCAAGGATTCCCCGGACTCTCCAGAGCCGCTCAATAAGAAGCCGCGCCTGTGCATGGAGGAGGTTCAGCCTCCAGAGAGAGCGAAAGGTACCAATACTTATACTTTTTTTTTCTGCTTAGAATAGATACCACCTGCAACAAAAATCATTGGCAAACTGCCCAGAAAAGTAGCAGAAAATCACTGATTGTTCCCTGTATTGTCATCACTGTTGCCGCAGGTCCTGTCTCGCTCCTCACCATGTGGAGCAACCGCATCACTGTAGCCAACTCCAGGAAGCACCAAGAGTTTGTCGGAAGAGTGAGCTCCGTCAACAACAAGTTTGAGTTGTACCAGCAGCTCAAAGACGAGAATGGGTGTGTGTGTGTGTGTGTGTGTGTGTGTGTGTGTGTGTGTGTGTGTGAGAGAGAAACATCAAGCATCCGTCACTTCATAATCCTCTCACATTCAATGTGTCCAAATTGCTTCCTATGGTTTTTGACTTGACATTTTCCCTGTTGACAGGATGGATGTTCACGAAAACGGCAAGGCCTCCAGATGATGTTTCCACGGATTCTACACCCCTGCCAAGGATGAGATTTTGGACCACAGTGTTTTTCTTCAGAGTTGGGTGTCACCTTTTTATACTCCCAAAACAAGGACATCAAATACAATAGACAGTGAACTCCTAACGAGGAATTTATACTTCTTTTTTTTTACTCATGATTTTGTAGATATGCTGTTCACATATTGTGTAACACAATAAATGCTGTCAATAGAGAATGTTGCTGTGGAAATATGGAAGTGTTGACTTTTGATGTCCTGTGGTATTAACTTTAAGCCTACCAAATCCACAAATTGTGAAATAAGACAACGCATTTGGCTCCCCCCTTTTCTATGTCACATGCAGGCTCTTTAGAATATCCATCCATAGTAAATAGTAAATGGAACATGTTTTGAATTGTTGGCTTCTGGTTGGTAAAGAAAAAAAAAATCACAAGGTACCTTTTTAATGTGTACTTCCAGTAGTTTTTGACTACTGCTGCTACAGAAACACGGTCTGATGTCAAATCACTATTTTTACATTAATTAAACAAATTTATTAACAAAAAAAAAGTACTTCATTGGTGTATTTATGACTGTATAGTAAGTTGCTTGTTTAATGGTAATGGCACCCTTAATGGAACTTACTGTACTTGAGATGGATGATTGGCAGATGAACAAGAATTTCTCTGAATTGCCACAATTGCCACTGAGGGCAGATGTGTCTAAAATGTCCATTTGTGGAGTAGCTGTTTGTTTGTTTCTGTAGAAGCAGATGGACTTATCGTTGACACCAAAAGCAAAGACATAAATGAATTTGACTGGGCTTGTTCACTTTAAACACCTTCCGAGGGAGGAGGATGTTTAATTGTCTGCTTGAATTAAACATAGAAAAGCTGTGATGGAAAAACAGTCCAGTGCTGTGTGTTCTCAAGGAAGGTACTTCCATTTGCGGGGTACAACCGCATCACATATTGCCCACATAATGGGAACGAAGAATCAAGATTTAAGGACGTAGTGTACGGCTCCTAAACAGTAGAGGAAGCAGTTGGAGCAAAAACCTGATTTTGACTGTAAATCTGTTACAACCGGGCTTTTGGTATTATCTCGCAAAAGGAGACGCCAATATCAGGTAGCAAGGATTTGGCAGCATGCGTGTGGAAACTGCTGAGTAGACAGCATCATTTTGTTCGACTGTGTTGTCTTTAATGTGGAGTTCAGTTGTGGGACGTCATTCGAGTACTCTGTTAGAGGCGGATGAGAAACGGAAAGAGGCCCTTGGAGAATATGCAACAATTCAGTACAATGGGAAAATATGGGTCTTGCTGGTCTTGTAATGCAATACATTATCAAATTTCATTTTTGTTGGTGCCGCTGTTGTGAAGACAACCTGATCGGAGGGTTTGGCCGACATGGCCTCACATTTATATCACATTATTTTTCTGTTTGTTTGTTGCGGTGATGTTCTTATATCACGGTATTACACACTTAAAAAGGGTTACTCCACCCAAAACATGATTCCTCCTCTTTTCACTCTATTGGCAATATAAGGAAACATATCTGAAGAAAGAAAAAACTGTTACTTTACTCCCCAGTTACTTTGGTTGTTCCACCGTCCGTCATTTCAGCTAAAGAAAAGCGTGATCCTCTTCCTATTTTAGCGAAATGGTTCCTTTCTGCCATTAATCGAGCCTCGATTTTCCCCGGATGATCGTACCTGGTGGCCTTAGAGGGAACCAAGGGTGTCATTATTTTACAGCCATTACATTGTGCAATCAACATTTACTTCATAATGATAAGTTAAAGCAAAACGAACTACAGTTCATCCAGCCATCCCTTCACTGATTGGTAGTTAAAAACAAGTTTGTCCCCCCCCCCCCCCCCACAAAAAGATCTAACAACACTTTGTTGTATTCAATCACCAAACTTAAAGCTGCTATACTCAATTTATTTTATATTTATATTAACAAGGAATCAAATGATGCTCTCATCTGAGTCATTACCAGCTGATTTCAGCAAAAACAACAACAAAAAAAGTGTAGTGTAGCAAAGACGGTGACAGGTCAACCCTGAACCACATGTGCGCAGTTTTTTGGTTTGTGTGGTTTCACTTTTGAAAAGTGGAGCCAATCAAAATGCGGGACAAGTAATAAAAATGGCGTGCATAAAGCGGGACACCTGGTTAACCCTAACTGTAACCCAGTGCAATGACGACAACATGGGAAGAACTGGAAAACATCCAGTTACTCTGACCGTGTGAATGTGTTTATATACCACCCTCACTTCGGGCCATGTGGTCATATCATTGTAAATAAATAGCTTTAATGAGCTAATTGTGCGGTGTTATGTAGTTGGAGCAGTTTGTGAAACCAGATACAAATATATATAATATATAATGTATTAATGTTAATATTTCCTTCTATTTAGATATAGAAGGAAATATTGCTGTTTGTTGACACTTCTGTAGTTCTTTTCAACATGTGGGAGGTGTCAGCATTGTCAGATATGTCCAAAATCTCCTACTTGGAATTACAACTAGGAGGCTGGCATGGACGTTTTTTCCCGACTCAGTTGCTTGTAATTACGGTCTAAACAATATGACGTGAACTTAGCAATAGACAAAGTTAGCAGCTAGCGGGCTAGCAATGGAGCATTTAGCTGCTAAAGAGACACATACATTCTCTCAGTAGTTGGTGGAGAACAAAACAAAGCTAAAAGGGAAACTAATATTGGACCCATATCATCATGTAGCCACAAATACAACACCAAATGAATGCCAATGCTGTTATCTATATGCTATTTGCTAAAAGATTCGCTATAGCAACTTATAGGGCAGTGTTTGCAGCTTGAGTCCAAAATGTAGGTTCATAGTCATTTGTATTTTAATGTATTTCTTTCTTCAACGTAACATGTCTTCAACATCACCCTTTTGTTTTCCATGTCATTCGTGCTTCTCATATTTCCAGCACTGCATTAGCCATATGTCCTTCCATTCACTAAGCTCCATTCAGCCGTGGGCTCCTTTTCAAACGGGGTCAAGTCATTACAGCATATGACTTCAATGACTAAGCACCCACAACAATCCCATATAGTCATATAGATGTCAACAGCAGCGGACTTACCCAGTGAACTCACTGTGAGCTGACTTCCTGAGTCAGGGTGGCTGGCTCTGTAAGATCCAGTCCAGAGGGGGGTTTCCTTCTGGTGGGGTCGGAGGGTCAGACGAGTGGCGAGCCATTTTCTGTTGACAGCCTCATGTGTCAGCGTGGCAGTGACACCGTAATGGGCCAGTGGCAGTGAGGGGTAAATACTGTAGACTGTGGATGATGGTAACAATGTGGAGAGAGTGACGTCAGCTGCAACAAAAGACCTGACTGTTGCTATATGTTCAGGCGAAAAGGGTAAAGGACATAATTATCTGGTTCGGAAATACTCAGAAAACACTTTGTGATGTTTCTGATGTGACTTCTGATACTTGCTCCCTGCAGCCAGTCGCTTCTACAAGAGGTTTTTTGAAGCAGAAAGCCCAGCTCGCTTGATATGTTTCTGAGAGTTGTTAACCGAAAGCCGGTATGAATGACTGCAGTCAAATTCCACACAGATTGACGTGCGGAAAGTTGTGAAAATAATTGTATCCAGTAAGTACTTGGAGCCTCCGGAGAGCATTAACATCCCTGCTGTATGGGTACAAGGTTGTCTGCTTCATTGAGAATTTGAGGCCACTTGTATTGTTTGCATGTGATTTGTCTTAAAACATAGTGATTGGCATCTCAGCATTTAAGCCAGAGTGATACATGAGCGCCAAGGCTTCATAAGCACATTTGAATTCCTGGGGTGATTCTGGGAAAGTATCTGTGAGTATGTGTGCCAGTGGGCTGAAATAATAATTCTTCACTGACAGTGTTTTCAGATAAATACTCCGTGTGTGTTGTCTCCAGCCTTGTCTCCACGTGGCTCATATGCAACAAAATTGGCAACAAACTTGGCTCCAGCTTGGTCAAAGGAAGAGAATATATGTGTGAATGCTCAAGTTTCACAGTCTGATGGACCCGAGTTGGAGGAGGAACGATCACATTTGGAGTAGGTGTAAATGTTAGCCTTTGTAAGTCTCTTTTTACTTTTTTTTTTTGGACCCCTCCAGGTACACAAAGCACCCTCCATCCCGAAACAGGAGCTTCCAGTAACCTGGCCAACCCTCCTGCCTTCGCACTGTATTCCAGTATCATGGCTAAATCAGGTCACCCTTCCTTTCCTTGACAACCAACAGGCCACAGAAGCTCAGCAACATCTCCTGAGGCATCTCCCAAGTCATTTTCCCAGCAAGCCCACCTTGCCTACAAACTCTGAGCGTCTCTTGTTTTTTGTATGAAGGACTTTTTTCTTGAAAAAAAGCCCAGTGGCAGGCACAGGTAGTCAGCCATGGTGCTGACCAAACGTCAAATGGCTGGCATCAAGAGTCCCAGGGTTTCGAGGTTAGTACAAGGTTAGCCCAGGTAGTCGTCTCCGCCTCAGAGCAGGACACAGTATCTGTTAGACACCGGGACAAAGGGAAATCTGATTTTCATTTCATTTGAAGGGATAAGTCTTGTAATATTCTGTATTTTTCGTATTGTCAATAAATCCCATGAAAATACCAACAGCAACAATGAACTGCTCCAACTAACAAGTATCCCCAGGTGAGAGATGAGTAAATATTGTCAAGTTGCTAAGTTGTTTTTGATTTTTTATTAATCAGTTGTCAAAAGAGAGATTTCAAACTGTTTCAGCTGAAATGGACAGAGTTCCCACAGCAACAAGTGCCAATATGTTATATTTATAACCTGCTTCTGTCTCTTGCAGTAGGCTGGATCCTGGTGTATGAGGAGAGCAGACAGCTACACCACACTGAACACGCCTGATCTTGTCAGATCAAGAGAGAGCGAGAGCTGCTGGAACGGCCCACCGCCGCTTAATTAACGTCTTTTGTTTCCCTTAGCCTATTTTCCCTCCTTTATTTTATTTTATTGGGTGAGAGCGTGAGGCTCACAACATAGTACTTATACACACGCAACTAATGTATGTTGCACACTTAGTTCTGTGAATATTCTTCCCATGGCACTATCTCAACAAGTGGGAGGGAGGTTAACTGAAACCTTCTTCACAGTCAAAATAGGAGGCATTCTCACAGACATGAGGATGCAAGTATAATCACAGGGGAAATATACTGCAAGGTCAATTAAACTCTCTCACAGATGAAAAAACAACTGTTTCACAGACAGAGAACAAATGACTAAGGAGTAAAGTTATCATGGAAATTCACTACAGGGTCAAAACATTCTAGCTCAAAACATACAAACTCAAGGCTTGCATAAAAATGGTTAAATGAGATTTACTAAATCTGATAAATTTCAACAACAATTCCTCCTTTGGCCATACTATGGCCATTCATATATTATCCAATTTATCATAACATGAGTGAATATTATCACTCATTATCAAAAGGTTTACGTAGACACATCATAAATTGATAAATTTAGAAAACAATGCTGTTTGTGTGAAACATAGACATGTTGTGTGATGAGCCTAAGCAGGGGAAACAATGACATTTAAGAAGACGGGTCACTGTCATCATCGTCGCAGGTATCAAGTCATCAGTTGGGATAAAAATGGGATCAAAACTCATCACCGGCTGTTTTCTCGTCATAACAGTCATTTGAGACGACAAAAGACGACAAATTACGCAACAACCAAAAAATGTAAAGAGTGTTTTCCAGCATCAAAACCAATCCGACAGTAGCTGTGCCTGCATTCTCTTTGAGTACATTAGCCAATGTGTCTAATTTGTGAAGAAGCCTTGGCAAATGAGCCACCTATTGCTGAGGATAAACGTACAACAGGAATCGCCGAACATTGCACAAACGCCGCCTTTTTCAGTTCGCAAAATGTCCAACGCCATACGATTTTGGCTAGTTTTGACTTGATTGCACCATTTCCACGCTCCACCGCCCCCGCACTTTGTGGGTGATACGAGCAGTGGTCGCGTGTATCAAACCCTCGGTACTGTGACGCTTCTGTCAGAGCCTTGCTTACAAAGGCAGGCCCATTATCACTGCTGATGAGCGATGGCATTCCCCATCTTGGAATGATTTGCTTTCGATAGTACTTTAGCCACAGCACTAGCATCCTGTTTAGCTGAGGGGGAAACTTCCACCCATTTACTGAACATATCAACAATGACAAGGCAGTAGTTCTTTCCTTCACTAAGGTTAGTTCAATGAAACCCCTCGTAAAATGTTCAAAAGGTGTGTCGGGTGGTGGATGACCAGATAACACTCCAAAGCTAAAAATCTGCGTAGCTAATATACTCCACCTCCATTTTTGAGCCCCACTGTCGCACAAAGGTTGCTTTATATGAACTTCCAAAATTTGAAAGAAAAAAAATCATACCCTTGCCAAAAGATATGCTGTATGCATTAACAAAGTCAAAATGATAGAAATATTTCAAATGAAAAACGGGTTAATGCTGCAACTACTAGCACCAAATCTGCCCAACAAATGCTCTATTTACTCCTGTTTCAGTGATGTTTTCTGAAAACCAAGGAAGGAAGTCCACACAAAAGGTTAAACTTATAACAATAGCGATTTAGTAAAAAAAAAAAATAAAAATAACGTTAACCTAAAATCAACAGTGGAGTTTTGACAAACCAAAAGAAAGCAAAGCAGGGTGGATATCAGGTGAGGTAACAGTGAGAACATGGGCCAACTTGTGCCTCTGCCAACCTAAACTGCACCGAGGGCCATTGTAGAGACTGTTTCATAGTAGATTTATTACTATGTTGTGATGCGTTTAAGATTTGACTTTGTCTATTCATGCTCATAACAGACTCGTACAGAAAAAGGCCTGCTCAGCGAAAGTTGTCACAATGGTAACATTGGGACATTGTAAAGTCAAGATAGATTATAATGCAAGTTTAATTTGTGTGGTAAGTAAAATGTATTTATGTACGTCAGTGGTTATAACCATTTGGTCATCATTAGGTTTACTCACGTCTTCTTTTGTATGATTTTACTTGTTTTGAAGACTTTAAGTCTCTGCCCTGATCTACTCTGATGATTCATTTTAGAACTGCCAGGTCAAATAATTATATGTTTATTAAGTTAACTGATGAGTAACAGTGGTGGCTACAAAACTCCAAGTCAGAACTTCATTCAACAAAAGGGTGCACGCACACACACACACAGTGTCTACCAACACTCCATGTACTAAACATTTGTAATTGTTTTTCTACTACTTGGTCTTGAAACTCACAGACCAAACCATGCACAAAAATAATGTTATGTATTCTTAGAGTTAAAGTTTGTTTGTCTTCAGATGACACACCGTCATCTATAAGAACCACTGGTGACGGAAAAGCATTATGATGAGTGGAAAACACTGTTATGGTCCTGTCGGTAGGAGCTTTTAGCAATTTGAAAGCAAAAAAATTTATTTCTTTTACTTTACATATCTCAGCACATAGATGGCTTTGAAAAGGGCAAAGAAACTGCGCTAAGTCTTCTCTGTAGAAAATAATGGCGGCATACTTCCCCTCCTAGTGATTTCCTCCTCAAAAATGACCCCTTTAATCAAATAGTACATTACAAGTATGACAACGTGATGGATAATGTATTATGTTACCTTTACGCTCTTATCTATGTTAAATGTGGTATGTAAAATGAATTTATAAACAAACGTATTTGTCACTGGAGCTTATGTGTGGACATGGAAGCCAAAAGACTGGTCTTTTATGATCTTGGTGCAATGTTCAGCTCACCTGGTGATGCTGCGTGTGTCCCAGGGTTGCAGGGATGGGCACTTTTAACGAGAAAGGGGTTCCTGCATCAAACGTTAAATTGGGAAACCCGCCAAAGTCTGTCCTTATTAGACAATGTTGCATCAAACTTTGGTTGTGCTTCACATTCTCCAGCAGCAACAGTTTAGGGTAGAAATTCAGGGTTTTACATGACAGGGTGATCTTTTGGTAAAATGGACCAGGGTGCCTGACTGGGAGGTCATCCGTCACCCGTTGCTCCGGGACTGAATTGAGATAACGCTTAATATCACTATATCACTCTCAGTTTTTTTTAAATTCCAACTCTTATCTTTTTATTCATCCGAAAAAAGCGCTTGTGTCAATCTTAAAAAAGCAAACTTTCCCATCTGCATTGTAAATCACCGGTATCGTCCGTGAAATCCACGTGAGCCAACCGCATCCAACACATGGCAATGCACATTACATTAATAAATCACGTCTGTTTCCTTTCTTACCCGCTAGTCCTGCAGTGTTTCTGGTGTCCAGTTAAATCTCCTGTCGGGTTCAAAGAGATCAATATTTTCTCGACAGACTCTTCAGACAAAATATACCATCTTCACATAAACGAAGTACAATGAAGCACCACCAGCGCTTGTTTTACAGCACGGCAGAACCTGGTCCTCCAAGCAGTCGGAGCTCTCTCTGCTGATATTTCATGTCTCTGGAGGTCCAGGTACAAGTCAGTAGTGGTTGCTGGAATACCTGCAATGCTGCCGGAGACTCTATTATTGACTTTCGCAACTGAAGGTCACAGATGGCTGATCTGACCTCTTCGTGCATCAGATCAGAAAGTATTTGTTGTGTCAGGACAGGTCAGCAATGGCACTGAAATTTAAATTTTGACCGAATGATGACGCCAGATGAATGGTTGTTGCAATTCATGCTGATCCCACAAGTTTTCGTCAATTAGTTGTCAGTACATTTGACTTAAAACCACAATGGCCGACGTGCTAATGGCTATCAATAGCTATCATGTGGAATAACCCAAACTGTTCCACGTTAGGCAGGAAATAGTGAACTGCTTGACGGATCCCACTGCTCACAATAAGAAGTGTGTTGAGTGAAAATTGGGATTTACAGTTGCAATGCAAAATAGAATAAAAGCTACATTCCACCCCCACCCTGTTTCATTTTGTTCACAAAGTTTAAACTTCACGTCTGTTATCAGTGTTGTCCTTGTCCAACATCGTTGTTGCACTTATCGGAATTTATCGCCAATTCCGTCCATGCTGTTCTTTTGTAACAAGGGGTATAATCTGGTGGTGGTGGCTACAAACTACAAACTACAAATTACTCCGTTTACCTGGACATGTAATCCGTTTCTTTTAATACAAAAGTATTAATTATAGCGTCTTAAAGTAAACACATCTTGCAACAGAATTCGCTCAGGTTATCCAGTGCACGATTGCTATGGCAACTCTGGGAATTATTGAAATGGATGGACTAGAGCAGGGGTCATGAATTAAAAGTAGGCAGGGTCCGAATGAAAAGAAACACAACCAGTGAAGGTCCGAGAACATTTTATTATTATTATCAGTTCCTTTTGAACACGGCATTTACAAAAACAGAAAAAATGCAGGTGTTAAATGAATCAGTGCCTTAACTGTTTTAAATGGAAAAAAAAATCATATATTTGGAAAAGCATGGACATCTGTCATCAGATCACAGACAGGATGGTCCTTGCCTTGTAGCTTCAAATTGAGTTGATTCAAGTGTGAGGTTATGTCAACTAAGAAAGCAACATGATCCATCTTTTCTGTATTTTGAAGAAACGAAAGAAATTGCATTGCCTTTTGGCTCTTCAGTTGTGCCATGAAAGTTTTAATTTCCTCTCGAATGGACCAAAAGCGCTCCAAGACTCTGCCCTTGCTCAGCCACCTAACATTGTTGTGCAGCAGGAGGTCATCTGAATTTGCTTCCACTTCTCTGAGGAACTCTCTGAGTTGACGGTGTTGCAGGGAAGAAGATGCCCGAAGAAAGTTAATCATTCGCATCATTGTATTCATCACATCAGCGTACTGATCGGAGAGAATGGCACACAGTACTGACTGGTGTATTATACAGTGGCAAGAGATGAGATCAGGGTGGTCCACTTTCATCCTTGCCACAGCTCCCTTTTCTCTCCCCAACATGGCTGGGGCTCCATCTGTAGTGATTGAAACCACTTTTTTCACATCTATTCCTCTGTCTGCTAACATCTTCTTTATTGCTTTGTAGATGTCTTCTCCTCTCGTGTTACTCTCCAGTGATGTTACACCTAACAGATCTTCACACATTTTGTTTTCCTCTTTGTTAAAGAATCTTACAAAGACTACAAGTTGGGCATGGTCAGTTATATCTTCATCAAGCTGAGCCAGAACATCACGTGTTACAAGTTCTGTTTTACTTGTTGTTGTTGCTGCTGACAGAGGGATTTGTTGTACTTTTTGACAAAACTCCTCTTTTTGCTTTCCATCAAGCAGTGTCTCTGCAACTGCATTCATGCATTCTTTCACAACCATCCCATCGCTGAATGGCTTCTTATGTTGACCCAGTATCCACGCAATTCTAAGAGAACACTCATTAGCGCGTTGCTGAGCAGTGAATGCATTCACCATAATCCTGGAAGATCGATCATACTGTGCCCTTAATTGAGTGATTTTCTGCGAGCGAATGGCTGAGTCAAGGGGGTATGTTTGGGAGAATGTGTTGTGCTTAGTTTCATAGTGCCGCTTGATATTACCGCTTTTCACGAGAGCGACCGTCTCGGAACAAATAAGACACACAGGTTTTGTGCTGCCATCTGGTAATACAAACAAGTAAGCGTCAGTCCATTCTTCTTTAAAAGCCCTGTTTTCTGAATGAACTTTTCTCTTTTTGGAGCACGCAATTTCACCTGTTATCTCCCCTACTCCTGCAGCGATCTGACGTCTGCTCCCTCCCTCCGCTGACTCGCTGCTGGTGGCTAAAAATAGCAGCACAGTAGCAGCAGCCCATGGACGCACACGCACAGCTCATTGGTTGACTTGCAGCACGTGCTTCCCCCGGCCAGACGCTCCCCGCGGCTGTATCAATAACACGATAAGCGGCGTACGTGAAGTTATGTGCGGTCGGAAAATGTGCATTAAATTATTTATTTAAATGAGGTCCGGTCCGGATCAGAAGGCTCGTGGGTCCGGATCCGGACCGAGGTCCGCTAATTCATGACCTCTGGACTAGAGGATGGAGGAAAAAGCAGCCGAATAAAGGAAATGAGACATGATTTAGTCAGTTAAACGTCTGGTGGGTCAATTGTAATTCTTGGTGGAGCAGATAAGCATACTTTAGACTACACAGAGATGTTAGGTGTGATCAGAGGTGCAAAATCTGAAGAGGAGGTAAGTGAGCAGCTTTCAGTTACCTGTTGCGCAAGAAGGGATAAAACGACACCCATTATGTTTTACTACCAGACTGGTGATCACTCCTCCTCCACTTGGTTAACAGTTGGCTTTGAGGGTCTCTACTTGAACCTTATACCCTTCTCAAAACTTTCTAAAGGCAATACAGGTAATTAAAAATTCATTATTATGAGAGAATAGATATAATTCTCATTTTCTTTTTAGTATTCTGAGTTCTGAGAATTTCTGTTGTTTTTCATTATTTATTCACTGTGAGTTTGAATTTAGTATTTAAGTGTGATATTTTAGGTCTGTTGGAAATCGTTCGGACCAATACTGGTATAACAATAAACCCGAGGAGCATAAATTGCAAATGAAGATTTGGCAGTTGTGTGAATTCAGAACATTTTAAATAGGAGGTATTGATTTTCTGAATTCACTCTGTTCAGATCTTAATAAGCTGTGCTTCCTAAATGTTCAGCTTGCAGCTTGGATTAATATTGCATGAATATATATAGGCTGATGTGCGCAGTAATGTTCACAAGAATCAACTGTGTAACTATCAAAAGAGTCCCCAAGAATCGGACAACTTTCCAAATCCTATTCTTGGTATTTTCAGTATTAAAACACACACACAACACAACAAAAAATAATTACATGGCTTGAGTTATTGCGAAACTTGTGGGAAATGAGCCGTGTTGATCAGGTGCTGTCCGCAGCATGATTTTGCAGGAGTGGTGCCACTGAGCAAGAACTAAATCATCAGTACAGTTTACCAACGTGACATTCAAAATGTATGTGATGCACGTGTGTCTATGCTGGAATATGCAAATATTTGTTCGTGTATATACAGTATGCATGTGAACATAGGTATAGAGAAAATAAAAAGGGTGTTCCTCTTGTTATTGAGGGGCTCTTTCACATGATGACAGTCCAAAATGATCCAGAATGACGTTCTTTATCACCATAATTTGCATTATGGATATGAACATTAAAAATCAACTTTATCAAAATAGTTGTGCTCCAGTTGACGCGGAGGTGAAGCAACAGCACCCAGTCGCATGGAAAGATTTGGTTGTAGAAAGCTGCGGGGGGGGGGGGGGGGGGGGTTACTGAGAGAGGAGGAGATAACCAAGCTCTCTTGTAAGTTTCCATTTAAGGGAGAAGAGCAGAATCCCCAGCAGATGTGTGACTAGGGGCAGGGGCATTTAAAACCCAGTTACTCTTCCAGTTACTCTTCCACTATATTGAGGAAGAGGCAATACGGAGGTCACCGCTACATTATCCAACACTCCCAAGACACAGACCCCACAGCCAACGTCTGTGCGTCTTGAACAGCTGCTATGCTTATGTGCAGACAAATTGTTTTCATATTTGGCAGCCTAGGACACACTCAAAAATTTGGGATGCCCAAGTCCCTGAAAACGGAGTAGGCCTTCTATGTACTCTATTGTGAAGACCTATGTCATTGGTCCATGATTTTGTGAATGTACCGACACCTTTAATATTTGTGTCCTTGTACCGTTCTCCTCGATGCAGTAATAACTAAATTGTTCAAATGGGGTTCAGCCTGCCCACTGACCTTGACAGCCTTTTAATGGCGACAGAGATTTTTTCTTTTTTTTTAAACTGTGCTTGTGTGGACAGGTAAAAATACCTTTGCATGTAGGCTTTGAGTATGCCTGAATGATCACATAGGAGTGGGGTTTTTTTATTAAAAAAAAAAAAGTTCAACATCTTCTTCACAATGGTTTCCCGGTAGCAGTAGCTCAGTCTGTAGGGACTTGGCTTGGCTCGGCCCGAGGTTCAAGTCCCCGAATAGACCAAGTATGGAGTTTGGACTGGTAGTTTGAGAGGTACCAGTTCACCTCCTGGGCACTGCCGAGATGTCCTTGAGCAAGACCCCCCATGCTGATAATAGCTGCTCCTAATACTAGGAAGGCTTTAATGCAGAGTCTAAATTTCACTGTGTGTCATGTCCATGACCATTAAAAATGTACCAATTTCAATCCATTTCCATTTTGTCCTCAATCTCTTATCAAGTACTTGTCGATTAATACTCAATAGTCAAACAGCAGAAGATTAATTGGCAATTATTTTGAAAATCGTTTAACTTATTTTTTAGCCAAAAATACTAAAAAAACTATCTAGTTGCAGCTTCTTGAATGGGAGTATTTGCTTTTTTGGTTCAATGATGTTAAAGTGAATATATTTAGGTTTTGAACTCTTTATCAGACAAAACAAGCAATGTTAATGTCACTCTGGGCTTAGGTCATAATATGCATTTTTTTGGTTTACAATTTTGTGACATTTTGTGGACCAAACGATCCAATCGTTGAATTAATTAATGAATCGTTGTTGATACCGTCTGACCATCTATGTATCCTGAAACTTTTTCAACTTTGCATAGATCAACTTCAGTATTAGCACATACTATGAAACACAATTTTCCTTAGCTGCAAAACCTATAATCATATTTGATTTATTTCAACTGTTTTTTAACTTGCAAAATGGCTTGTGTTTGTCTTGGTTCCAACACTGTAAGTCACCTGCAGAGTGACATTTATATTTATATACATAATTTGCCGAAAAGGGATTTATGACTTTTTTTTTGTGTCCTTTCCCCACAGACACTGAGGATGGGGGTAAATTGGCCAGGACTGCTGTCCATAGGAGTGTTTTACATGATTGTACTGGTCACAGGTATCTGGGCATCCAGGAAGTCCAAACGTGAAGCGAAGAAGTGCTCTGGGAACATCAGTGAAATTGCAATGGTTGGAGGGCGGAACCTAAACATCTGGGTCAGCATCTTTACTATGACAGGTAAGAATAATGATGTTTACAATAATAACATAGAGAGGATCACAGATGATCCTAGTCACTGAATGGGGCCTTTAATGCTTTGTAATAGCAAATCATTCTGGGACATTTATTTTGAAATCAGCGGACTCAAAGCAAATGTTTTCACATTTTTCGTTTGTACAAGTTAAATTCTAACAATTTACAATTGGTGGACCTAGTTTCATTAGTTGTTTTTATGTATCCTGATGTTTTGCAGCTACTTGGGTGGGAGGTGGCTATATTTTGGGTAATGCTGAAGTTGTCTACGATCCAAAAAAGGGCTTGGTGTGGGCCACCGGACCCATTGCCTTCGCCTTAAACTTGATTATAGGTGAGTGAGGTCAAATACAACTGCTTACCGTTAACTGCAGATACATAGTGAAATAGATAAATTAAACAATACTAATGGTGATTAATATGTCAGAGTTAAGTTAAAAAAGTTGCAATGTTTCCGTTTGTGTGACTTCAGGTGCACTCTTCTTTGTCAAACCCATGCGGTCAAAGAACTATTTCACCCTCATGGACCCATTTCAGGAGAAATATGGCAACACTGTAGCTGCTGTTCTCTTCATTCCCGCTCTCATAGGCGATATCTTGTGGATATCATGTATTCTTGGTGCACTGGGTAAGACCAAAACAACAACTTAACAAATTAATTTCTTGCAAAATGAGCAAGTTAAACCTCAATTGTAAATCTTGCTATCTTGTAAATCTATTCTATAAATAATGCATTTTTTTCCGCAATAATGCAATTATTTTAAAATAATGAAAACATATGCCATCAATTGTAGTTTGTTGTTTTAGCACTCGAGTTTGAGATTTGTAAAAGCAGTGCATGCCTCACTCTGAATGTATGTTTGTGGTTACAGGAGGGACGGTAAGCGTCGTCATGGATATCCACTCATCGCTGGCTGTGGGCATCTCTGCTGCTGTGGCAATCCTGTACACTTTAATGGGAGGACTGTACTCTGTGGCCTATACTGATGTCATCCAGCTTAGCTTCATGCTCGTCGGCTTGGTACGAAACATTTAACGCAAGATTTTTAGCTTGGCGCCTTGGCTCTAGGCAAGGAAGTATTGGTCTGTCTGTTGGAAATATATCTCAACAATTATTGGTTGATTGCCATGACCTTTTGTAAAAACTATTCATGGTTCCCAGAAGATGATTCATACGGACTTTGGTAATCCTGTGACTTTTCCTCAAGGTCCACCATCAGGTTGATATTTGTGGTTTTAGGTCTTGAAAAATATTGAATTGCTGGCCATGGAATTTAGTGTCAAAATATACATTTGTACTATGTTTTTAGTGCTAATTGGAAAAAGCTTAGCATGCAAATACGCTAAATAAAGCTAGTGAGGATGTAGTTATGTCTACATGATACAGTGACTGGTAGGACTGTAGGGAAGAGGCATTTCATTGGGGGCCTAATGTTAACATAATAGGTGGTGCCTGCTAGAGTGTATTGATCAGGATGATTATACAATTATGAGCAGTACCTCCTATCTATATGTAGCATATACATGTCTGAACTTTCACTGATCTTGAAACAACGTAGGTGTAGACAGTTGACAGTTAATATATTCAGCAGCCTAGGAAACGAAATACATATTTTTTGTGGCACTGCCAAGATGTGGACACGATTTTGGACCAGCAGAGCGATACAAGTAAACATCACTCAGTGCTGAGACAAAATGAGCAGGCAACGCAAATGCCCGTAAACATCGTAAATCACACTCACATGCGCAGTGAGAGAGGCGGCAGAGGCGCATACTTCCAGAGGAGCCGCTGACTGAGTTTATAGCAAGTCGTCCTAAAAGGGTGTGTGACATGCGCAGACTGTAACACAATAATGTTGCAGGATAGCTGAATACAAAAGAAACAACCAATACACACATTGGTCATATGATAATGACAGTAATGTTCTTGATTTCTCCTGGGGGGAGCACACAATTGTACAGCCTCTTAATGTTGCACTCAAAGTGTACCAGATTGATGCATTAAACTTGTAGCCTACAAAATGTATTAGTTCAGATCGCAATGTTTATCGCAAAAATAAAAACATAAAAAAATTGCAATTTCAGTTTTTTGCAATATCATGTAGCCCTAATGGTTGGTGGCAATGTGAGCACTATTCTTTTTAATTCATAGAACTATGCAGGGCTGATACTGTTTTCCTCATCATTTCAGTGGCTCTGTGTGCCTTTCATACTGGCAAGCCCCTCCTCTGCTAACTTCACTCTTGCTGCAGTGACCGAGCTGCACCAGAAACCATGGATTGGCAAGCTGGAGCTCGAAGATGCAGGTCGCTGGCTGGATGACCTATTACTATTGGTAATAGACAATGACGGCTCCCAACTGCTTATTTTAGAACGGCGATTTCACTAAAATCTCATAGGAAATATGCAATATCAAGAAAGACCACACTGTGATGAAGCCACATCACTTGAAGTGTTTCATGTCAAACCATTTCCTATATTCGAGTTAAACATTTATTAAACAGGAACAAAAATGTCATGTAATGTTTCACCAACATTACCTTGGTTTTCTATTCAAAGGCCATTGGAGGGATCTGCTACCAGGCTTTCTACCAGAGAATCCTGTCCACAGCCACTGAAGCCCAAGCTAAACTCACCTGCTATGCTGGAGCGGTATTATGCCCGATCCTTGGCATCCCGTCACTCATCATTGGGGCAGCGGCTGCATCAACAAGTACCTAAATTTGACTATCTTCCTGTTGTCTTTGCTATCTTATTTACTATGTCTGTTGTAATTACATGTGCTTAATATCTGTCAGACTGGAACCAGACCACCTACGGTTCACCCAGCCCGTACGAGGAGGGCAAAGCTGGTATGATCTTGCCAATTGCCCTCCAGCATCTTTGCCCTTACTACGTCTCACTGGTTGGCATCGGAGCACTTGCAGCCTCTGTGATGTCTTCCGTTGACTCTGCACTCCTGTCTGCTGCCTCCCAACTGGGCCGAAATATCTTCAAGAACATCATCTACAAAGGGGTAACATCTGACATGACCTACTCATGCTGTGGCATCTTTAAAATCACTGAATACACATGTAAATACAATAAAATACATAGTTTACAGCCATGCTAGCGGCTGTATATAGGCACAGGACAGCTTTGAGATAAATTTGAACTGTTCACATGCTGTCAAAATGCTGACGACAATGCAAACGTGCTAATAAGCAGGTATTATGTGTACCGCGTTATGCTCGTAGAACGTTAGCTAACGCTGGCTAATTAGCGCAAAACACAAAGTGCAGCTGTCATTTGTTGTGCACTTATTTGGTGGCCAAATGGCTAAACATGGCTAATTCTGGCTTCTTCAATGTGAGGATTTGCTGCTTTTCTCCGTTTTCACATTATTGTAAACTATATCTTTGCGTTTTGGTCTTTTGATCAGACAACACAAGTAATTTGAAGACTTAACGTCGTACTCCAGAATAGTGATTGGCATTTTTCCCCATTTTCCTATTGACTAAACAACCATTGACTAATCACAAATCGATAAATTTATCAAAAATACAATGAATAGTTGCAGCTCTACTGTAGTTCAGTGAACAGTACCCAGTGGCAGCCTGGAAGGCACATTGGACAACATTGGTACATTGGGTATACTGACAACATATTCAAAAAAATCACTATGGTATGCTTAAAACTTTGCACTAATGTCAGTGTAAGCAATTTGTAGTAAATTGGTTGAAACACTGATGTGGTTTTCTCTCGTTTTTATTTTTTTTTTCTGGGTTAGTCAATCATATTTGAATTGTAGAACATCAAAAATCAATAGTGTTCTCCACATTATGGTTTAATAAAAGTAACTTTGTGGCTTTATAAAATGATTTCCTCTATTGCAGGCGTCAGAAAAAATTATTCTTGCAGTAGTTAAACTGTCTATCCTCCTGTGTGGGATGATGGGAGCAGGCCTGGCCATGACAACGAGGTCTGTTCACCTGTTCTGGATCGTCAGCGCAGATGTCTTGTATTCTATGATGACTCCCCAGGTAACATGCACCTTCTACTTATCTCGGTGGGTGAACCACTACGGCGCCTGCTCTGGCTTTGTGTTGGCATTACTGCTGAGAGCTCTGGTTGGAGAACCTTTGATAGGCCTTCCTGACCTGCTACCGCTGCCATGGGACAAGATACAGGAGGACGGTCACAGATACCGCTTGTTCCCTTTTCGCACCGCAATCATGCTCATCACCACCGGTACTATTTTACTAGTATCGCGCCTTGCTGTGTGCCTGTCTGAGAAGGGGCTGCTGAAAAGAATCAGTGACGCTGAAACAGACACAAATATCACATGGCACCAGTGCGAACAGACTAGGAGGACAAGAGGCCTGAATAAAGAACAGGTTCCCTTATCCTCTCGGTGTGAAGTCTTTCCTCTAGCATGTGACTGATCTCAGAGGGTCGTGTTTTAAGATTCCTTTACTGACAAAACGTATTGATACTTGTTTTATGTAAACTGAACAAATACAATATGTGGTTGTGTGTAGTTCTTTTCTTATAGTGTCTTATTTTCCTTTAAAAACGCACAATATGTTATTTTCAGCCTCAATAAAAAACAATAAGAAAAGACGCAGGACGGTGGGGTCGTGTGGGCTCATGGGAGCTGTAGTCTTCACCAGCATTGTAGTCATTGCAGTCAGGAGATTTTTTTTTACCGGGAACAGAATCATTTGCAGAGGTCTGCTCTTCTCCAAAACGAATGGACCCAGTGATTAAAATCGGTAAAAACACCGAAAAAAGCAGTTTCACATTAAAAATCTGTGTTTCTTACCACCAACGTCTGCTCAGCTTGTTTCTCTTATAACTTAAAAAGATCCAAACGTACGATGACTAAAATCCTTTACCCGGTTAAAATATAGACTTAAAAACGACCAAACATGTATTGTAAAAATGTGCCCTAAAACTGGATTAAAAAAAAAGGTCCATTTATGTCAGCTTCTGGCAGACAACCACTATATTGACACATGCACAGAATACGTCACTCTTACAGGTGATAAAATGAAACGGACCGTTACCTTGATTATAACTAAGGTAACCGTCTCTAGGTTTGAAAATGAATGAAAACAAGATAATGTAAGCGTGCAATTTAACAAAATGTTTAACATTTGTATCGTCATTTTAGGACATTTTCATGCGGAAATGCTACATATTGCACCTTTAACGCCAGGCACAACATTGCAGATATACCAGGACATTGTGAATTTTAGGGAGACACTCCGAAAGGAGCACTCCGGTGATTTAGCATTGCATTTTAATTATCTTGGAGGACTTAAGAAAGAAATGCCAGGATCTCCTGACTTTCACCTCATAGTTTGGCTAAAACACCAAAAAACACTGGAATCTACAATTCCCACCATGCAACTGGATAGCAACAACTTCTGTCAAAAGATCTGTGGCTCACACAAACCCTTAATATTGTCTGTGTACTAAATTGCCATGTTTTTGGAAGAGTAGCTTTTCATAGTTTTAAGAAAATAATGAGCTGATCCACTACGCAGTAATGGAGTTAATGAATTGTTACGCAATAACAGTTTTTTTCTGTTAAGTAAGTCAAACAAACCATGTGCAAAATAGATTACTAGAGCCTTGCTGATATACAGCAAGTAAAATAAGTATTGAACACATCACCATTTTTCTCAGTAAATATATTTCTAAAGATGCTATTGGTGCTATCACCAGATGTCGGTAACAACCCATGCAATACACACATGTAAAGAAACCAAAACGATGAGTTCAGAAATTACGTTATGTGTAATAAAATGGAATGACAGAGAGAAAAAGTATTGAACACATGAAGAAAAGCATGTTGAAGCCCGTTTAAAGTTTGCTGCACAACATTTAGACAAGCCTGTGAAATACTGTGAGAATATAGTCTGGCCAGATGAGCCCAACACTGAACTCTTTGGATGCCATAATACACACCATGTTTGGAGGTCAAATGGCACTGCACACACCCCAAACACACCAACAGTGAAGTGTGGAGGTGGGAACATCTGGCAAACTTCATATAACAGAAGGAAGGATGAATAACCATCTGCTGCCATCTACCAGGATGATGAAGATGAAACGAGGGTGGACATTTCAGCAAGACGATGATCCCAAACACACAGCCAAGGAAACTGTTGGTTTCAGAGACAGAAAATGAAGCTGCTAGAATGGCCCAGCCAATCAGCTGGCCTGAATCCAATAGAAAATCTATGGAAAGAAGTAAAGATCAGAGTTCATAGAAGAGGCCTGCGGAAGCTTCAAGATGTGAAGACTGTTTGTGGAAGAATGGGCCAAAATCCCACCTGAGCAACACATGCGACCAGTTCCTCCATACAGGAGCATCTTGAAGCGTCATTACAACAAAGGCTTTTGTACCAACTATTAAATACATTTCAGTAAGCCTGTTCAATACTTTTTCCCTGTGTCATTCCAGTTTATTACACATAACTTAATTCCTGAACTCATTTGTTTTGGTTTCTGTGTATATTCTTGCATGTGTGTATTGCATGGGTTGTGGCCAACATCTGGTGAAAATGTCATGTCGATAGCACCTTTAGAAATATATTTACTGAGAAAAATGGTGACGTGTTCAATACTTATTTTACCCGCTGTATTAGCAGGGCCAATAAACACCACCTACTACTTTCAAATGCGTGTCTGAACATGCATTTTAAAAAGGGTCTTCTTGCCTGAATATTTTACCGCACTTCCAACACCGGAAAGACTGAAATCGGCTGAGTTCTGGAAGCAAATGCATTTTTCTGATGTGCTGCAGAAGACGCTGACGTTTGGCTGTCAAGAGTAGGGACACAAAGAGCAGGTCTAGTCTTAAAGGCATGCGATTGTTTAAATCTGGAAGAGACAGACGATTAAGAGATTTAGTTCAAGTAAAGTGGTACACAAAGAAGGTTTTAAATATAGATATTGAATGACTTGATTTCTCCAAGTACTGTCTCTCGATTTCTTTCAACCTGTAAAATCAAGCCTTGAATTATTACGACAGTTATTCAGTCAAACTTTCCTTCATCTGCGTCACCTGTTGCTCTGAAGTGACTTGCCTCGAGTTCGGTTTGTGAGGAAGAGAGTCTCGGCAAAAACATATTCTGAGTTTGAGAGCAGCCTGTGAGCAGAAATTTTTTTTAAATGACGACATTAAAATACGAGATAGCTGCAAACACGCGTAATATGTTGAGGTGTACATTTAATGTTAAGAGTCAAGACACCTTACTAGCTATGGGATCCACATACTTGCGTAGCAAGCCTCTTTTAAATACTCAGAGGGAATATTCAGGACATTTATGTGCTTATTAGTACACTGTTGTTCATTGTAGAATCTGCTGCTGATTTCCCCCTTGAGGTGAAATATTTTTTAACAACCGTTGCCTTGAAATTTGGTCATACTTAGTGAGATACTGAGTTTAAAGTTTTCGTATTGTAAGTCCACCTTCATTTTTTCTAACTAGATACTGTTTGTGTTATTCTATATGGTGACATATACTGATGTTGTTTTTAAATTGGAAAGAGCCCATGGATTATAGTCATCGTTCTTGTTCTCTATTTCTTGCTCAGCAGGTCATTAAAATGCAGGAAGAAAAACTAAAACCAAAGACAGAGAATATGTCCATCCACTTTTGTGGTATTCCCACAGGTTTAACCACCACATGATACCAATCATGTTTTGCACTCACATCTCAGTGCTGTAAATTGTAAAGACTGGCATCACTTCAAAAAATTTTAAACACTGTAGAAGATGATTTACATTCGTTTGTGCTTCCTGACTGTTGCTGGTTGAAGCGCAGTAGCGCCATGAGCTGGTCTGGTTCAAAAAACAGTTGTCCACATTCTTCCATGACAGCAGTGCTGAGCCACTCTGCAGTCTGTAAGGTATGCAAAACACACAACTAATGTGCTGCACAGGCAACAAAAAGACCGTGTTTATACAACACCATTGGTTATTTGCTTTGTAAAAAAACATTATGAATCCCAACTTTTGCTTAGAAACATTGACATGCATCTATTTTTTTTTTACATTTAAAACCAAGGCACTCTGTTAATCACCTATTTAATATCTGGTAAAGGCAAAAGATTATCCAGTCTAGAGATGAATTTCCATACTAATGTGTGCCTCGTACTGCTGACCATATTGGATGGGAAAGACCTGGGAAGAAAAGCAGAGCTGGTTTTAGTCTTCTTATGTACATTGATACTTTGATGAACGATGAGCAAACACAACTTGCTTATACACAGTAAATGTATTTTGACAAATTTGACAAGTAGAGATGGTCCAATAATTGCGCAATAATTGAACCAGTCCATGTGTTTGAGAACTTGCAATTTTGTCTAATTCTGTAAAAAAAAAAAAAAAAGGCTAACTCAAAAGGAATAACTACAAATCTCTCCCACATGGAGTCACATAATTCGCAACATAATTTCTACTGTTATAACCTAACTTTACCATCAATGACCTGACATCCTACAAAAAAACATCTAGACATTATATTTATCAGGGTTCCTACTAAAGCTTAAAGGAAGTTTAAGACTTTTTAATACCACACTGTAGAAATTTTAAGTTAACTTTACAGTAACCAAAATTGAAGAAAAAAAATCAATTACTTAAACGTACAACATAAAATATTTCCGCATGTCATTGCTAGCTAGCAGACGGTAACTCTACAAACAAACACAATATGAATGTTGTTGGTTCCATTATCCTGATCTGCGCAACGTGATTTTAAAATCCTACTTTCCATGTTAGCATTTTTAAGAGTTTCAAAAGATTGATTTAAGACATTTTAAAACCAATTAGGCCTTATTTTTAGATTAATGAATTCAATCCGACCAAGGACTTCATCCAGAATGGCAAACCATCCGCTTTTTTAGAGCCCTTCTGTTCCTTAATCTTTCCCTACTTTTTGATTCGGCAGTTTTATTTTTTGACCTGCATTGGCTGGAACGCTCTCTCATTTCTCAGAGTTGATCGAAGCTGCTCCTGGATGCTCTCCTCTGCCCATCGGCTGAGCAGCACTTGGACTTCATCTGATGTCCAAACAGCCCCGCAGCATATCTGTTAAAAGCATTGTAATTTAGTTAATACAGTGACAGCGCTCAAAGATGCCGATAAAAGGTTAGTTAAAAAACAACATACCATGCGGATGAATCCACCTCCGTAGAAGTCTCTCCACCATGGACACTATCCAAAAAATGTAAAAACAGTCATTTCTAACGACCCCATGTGGTTCCGCTTGCTGGATTTTCCTGTCCTCCTCTTTAAGGTTATTCCTTTTAAGACTGGACTGTAGTGGGGTCTTGTTAAAGCCCACCAACGCGAGTTCACTGCTGAGGTACATAAAGACTTGATCGTTTGTTGCCGTGGTGAGAAGCCGTTTCTGAACGTTTGGCTGTGCCCAGAGGGTCATCAGCACTTGGGACTTCATCAGGCAACCGCTGGGTTTTATCTGCACAAAAAGAAAAATAGAAAGTAAATGTATATAAATGAGGAAAAACTGACAGACATTTAATGCAGGCGGGGGTTTCAGTGCATGGCTGGTCATTCATTTAATGACTGAGATAATATATCTGCGACCTTGAGGGCTTCTCTGGTCTGGCGGAAGTATATAACATGCAACATATCACAATCTATCATTTCACAATCAGATATTGACTCTGAAGTTTTTCTGTTGTTTCGAATGGCCGAACAACATAAGACCTCAGGCTTTTTACATATAAAAAAAGCATATCATATCATATCATATCAAGAAAATACATATTTTGCCTTATGTACTGCATTAACCATTCATACTAATTGTGTCTTGTACAGTTTGTGTTTACCTACCAATAAACTACAGATAAACAAAAACGGTCCTTAAAAAAAGATTCTGCAAAATCCCAGGTGAATTTTTGGTTGATGGAAGACCATGAATTCCAATCTTAATGACTCCGCTTTGTTATCTTCTCCCTGCACTGTTTTGCAGAGCGACTCATCCCCATGGCAGCCAGTCGACCTGACACTTCCCTGTAGACTTTTGTCATTTCGAAATTATTCCTCCAGTCCTGTATTTCTTCCTCCGACCACACTGCGATAAGAGCCTCAGTCTCTTCATGAGACCAGTGCACCAGAGGCTCCATGTCAGTTTCTTTCTTTTTATACTTAAACCAAGAACAACTAAAGAAAAGACAATTGGACACTGAATGTTTTTGACTTTTTTTTCAAAATGGCGCTCTAACCGCTTGTCACCTAAATGACGTTACGTTATTCGACCCAATCAGATGACCGCTAACGATGAGCCAATCAGATGACCTAATTACAGACCGCGGCCGTGCCCGGAGCCGTTACGATGAAACTGACCCAAGCACCCATACGCATGTGTGTTTTTCACAATTTCATGGACGTGAAACCTACAGATGAACACCCTTACCCCGAAAAACAACTCGGCTATGACGCTCCGTTAAAAAAAAGTCACATCAGGTGATGAGCAGGTTGTCAGCTTCAGATAACGCTAAGGTAGCTAGCTAGCTAGCTGTTCAATGGCATGGTAGCTAACGCTAGTGAAATCCATGATCTGAATATGTGTAACCATGGGCGTCATTTCCACTGGGGACAGGGGGGACATATCCCCCCCACTTTCAAATGAGTTTATTATTATTTTTAACCGCAAGCTGTCATCGCCACGGAGCAGTAGGACACAGTCTGCCTCTGTGGACACGCGCGCACGCAACGTTCTAAAAATAGCTCACTGAATGATGATGAGCAGGTACCGCACAGTTGTGGCACACAACAAAAAGAAATGATTCAGTAAATGAGCTCCGGATAATTATATGTTCTGTCTGCACCTGTTGATGTGACGCTAACGTGTCCGCTAGCCGGACACGTTAGCCGGACACATGTGCTAGCTTGATGCTATTACCGGCAGTTACTCACAGAGTTGCTGAAGTGCCTCCTAATATTTCTCCTCAGAAATGTGACAAGCAGACTCTCTGGCTGCTAGTTTAATGTTAATAGGTCAATATGATTAGAACGGATTGCTTTCATATCAGAGATGAGATGAGCTGGAGCTGTAAAGACATAGAGGGTGAGACAGAGAGGGTGAGACAGACACAGAGGGTGAGACAGAGAGGGTGAGACAGACACAGAGACACAGAGAGGGTGACACAGACAGAGAGAGACAGAGAGGGTGAGAAAGACAGAGAGGATGAGACAGACAGAGAGAGACAGAGGGGGTGAGACAGACAGAGAGAGACATAGAGGGTGAGACCGAGAGGGTGAGACAGGCAGAGAGGGTGAGACAGACAGAGAGGGTGAGACAGGAAGAGAGAGAGAGAGACAGAGAGGGGGAGACAGACAGAGAGGGTGAGACAGACAGAGACATAGAGGGTGAGACAGACAGAGAGGGTGAGACAGAGAGGGTGAGACAGGAAGAGAGAGACAGAGAGGGTGAGACAGACAGAGAGAGACAGAGAGGGTGAGACAGACAGAGAGAGACATAGAGGGTGACACAGAGAGGGTGAAACAGACAGAGAGAGACAGAGAGGATGAGACAGACAGAGAGAGACATAGAGGGTGAGACAGAGAGGGTGAGAGGAAAAGAGAGACATAGAGGGTGAGACAGAGAGGTGTGAGACAGACGGAGAGAGACAGAGATGGTGAGACAGACAGAGAGGGTGAGACAGACAGAGAGGGTGAGACAGACAGAGAGGGTGAGACAGACAGGGTGAGACATAGACGGTGAGACAGGAAGAGAGAGACATAGAGGGTGAGACAGAGAGGTGTGAGACAGACGGAGAGAGACAGAGATGGTGAGACAGACAGAGAGGGTGAGACAGACAGAGAGGGTGAGACAGGAAGAGAGAGACAGAGAGGGTGAGAAAGACAGACAGAGAGGGTGAGACAGGAAGAGAGAGACAGAGAAGGTGAGACAGAGAGGGTGAGACAAGAAGAAAGAGAGAGACAGAGAGGGTGAGACAGAGAGAGACAGAGAGGGAGAGACAGGAAGAGAGAGACAGAGAGGGTGAGACAGACAGAGAGGGTGAGACAGACAGAGAGGGTGAGACAGAGAGGGAGAGACAGAAAGAGAGAGACAGAGAGGGTGAGACAGACAGAGAGGGTGAGACAGACAGAGAGGGTGAGACAGAGAGGGTGAGACAGAAAGAGAGAGACAGAGAGGGTGAGACAGACAGAGACAGATAGGGTGAAACAGACAGAGACAGACAGAGAAGGTGAGACAGAAAGAAAGAGACAGAGAGGGTGAGACAGACAGAGAGAGACAGAGAGGGTGAGACAGGAAGGGAAAAACAGAGAAGGTGAGACAGAGAGTGTGAGACAAAAAGAAAGAGAGAGAGACAGAGAGGGTGAGACAGGAAGAGAGAGACAGAGAGGGTGAGACAGGAAGAGAGAGAGAGAGAGGGTGAGACAGAGTGGGTGAGACAGAGAAGGTGAGACAGGAAGAGAGAGACAGAGAGGGTGAGACGGACAGAGAG
>CALSCE010009683.1:864824-885966 GCA_943593645.1 Bovichtus variegatus
CACGTTGCCTTGTCACGCCGCTCAGACGTTCACCGCACTGAGCTAACGCATTGTCGTCACGCCGCTCAGACGGTCACCGCACTGAGCTAACGCGTTGTCTTGTCACGCCGCTCAGACGTTCACCGCACTGAGCTGAGGAATAGTTCTTTTGTCCTGAGGGGGAAGTTTTCATGATGTATTGAGTCAAGCCAGATTGGAGGTGGTTTTCATTTAAAGGAGAGTTTTAAATGTCAACTGGTAGTAAATCATTTTCCACAATTGGCATCACATATGTGATACAGGGATGCACAGACAACATGATATTGTCACCTGGGAGGGCTGGTGGCTGGCAGACATCTGAGGAAGGGGATGGTGTTTCCTCTACAACCTCTGGGGAAATTCTGTGGCGTCGCAGGATTTTTTTGTTTACCCACGATCTTACCCTCTGGTTCACTGGCTTTGTTGCCTTTTCAAGAAGCAGTTTGGTGTCTCTGAGTTCTGCTTTTAACTTTTGCATCTCCGTCGTCTGATCGTTGATTGTTTTGATGTAGGAACTGCTTTTCTTAAGACAGGCATTGTGATTTAGAGACCCTGCCTTAGTGTTTTCATCCATTGGCACCCTTGTATCATTGTCAATGTAGCGTTTTTTGACATTAACGATGCTGTTTATGAATTTTTTGGGCTCACTAATGAGAGCCATGCATGCTTGGAAGTCTTTCTTGAACTGCAGAGTATTGCTCTCCAGGTTCCTGTATTGCTTCCTCTCCATAATCAAGTCTGGCTCAAGGGCATTCAGTTTCAACTGGAGATGTTTGACATTTTCAGTCAGTTTGTTCTTCTCTCGGGTTGTCCTATCCAGAGACAACTTAAATTTTTTTAACAGGGATTGTCTCTCTCTCAGTTCATTCTCTTGACACCTTTTGCAGTCCTTCATTTCATTCACCTTTACAGTTTGAATAGCACTGATATCCTTTTTTTCACATGTATCTTTTGGTGCTTTCTTCATTCCATTCTTCAGTTCATCAATCTGGCGATCTTTGCTTTCGTTTGATCTCAGTAGGTCGTTCACATTCTTTTTTAATGCAGACACCTTAGTATTGAAATCCGGCCGTTTCTTCAGTTTCCTTTTCTTCTCCCCACTGAGCAGTTTGTCTCGAAGCTCTTCCAGCTTGTCATCGTGTTCCTTTTCTTGCTCTTTAACTAGCCTGCCTGTCTCTTGTTGGTGTTGGTGCAATGCCTGCACCGCCACCAGAATCTCGTCAGCTACTTCTTCCTTTGTTGAGGCATCAGAATCATGCTTCAGTCTCACTTGAGTCATTGTTTTCCAGCAGTTGTCATGACAGTGATAAAGCTGTTTTAAGAGTGCCTTGTGGCTCTCAGTATTATTTGTTCTCCATTCTTGAAAACTTTGCTCAAATACAGCTTTATCCAGCATGATGTAGGTATAATCATCTTGACTGCTCTTTAATGTGGTTTTGGGGTGCTGTTTTCCCTCCTTGGCAGTTTTAATTTCCTTCTTGAGATTCTGGATTTCAGTCTGCAGAGAGTCTATTTTTTTAGTTTTCATCTCAGTTTCCTTCATCCAGCACTTCTTCTCCAGGTCATGTTTTTCCTCACATGTCTTTATCTTCCACTTGAGATATATTGCTACATCTGTTTTTTTTGGCTTTGATTGATCCATTTTGTCAGAGTCTCTGTCTGCTTAATGTGTTCAAATTCTACCTGCCTATCTGACAGTCTTACACTCATACTAAATTTTCTTTTACTATGATGACATATGCAAAGGCTGATTACATCATCAAAGCCTGAATCCCACATTGATTACGTCATCTCATTTCATAGTGTTAAATGAGTCACTTTATTCAACGAAAACCAGGGTGACGTCATCGCGTTCAATTTGTCACACGCCACATCCGGCCCAATCCTAAACTCGTTCGCCACAGACCATCACTGAAAGATACGATGTGAAGCGCCACAACAATGTTACGACCGTAAAGTGAGGAGGTCGGTGTGTTTTAGGACATTTTACAACCAGCACCCACGTCGTAAACACGAGGTGTACCAACGTTAGAGGCTGCTGCTGAAGGCGCTGATGTTCCACCTTAAGTTCTCTTTATACGTCCGTGGAAGTACACCACCTAAGTAGTGTTGCCAACTCAGCGACTTTGTCACTATATTCAGCGAGTATTCAGACCCCCCACGCGGGGGAGACTCGTTCTTTCTCTTCTCAACGAGCAGCGGGTGCTGCCGCGGGCCCCTCCCCCGTCCCAAAGCACTCACAGGCGGCCCAGCAGTCCCGCCCGGCTGCAGTCAGAGCAGGAGATGTTCACCCCTCCGCGTCCAGACTGCAAATGAATCGCGCATGCGCGAAGCCGCCGCGGCGCTGGCCAGGGCGGGATGTAAATGTGACATTTTCTTTGTCTAAAACAAATCACTGCATTTGACTCACAGCCTCAGTCACTTACTCACCTCGTCCACTGTGTGTGTGCCTCTCTGTGACATAAGCTAAACATCCAGCGAGCTCATCATGTCTCAATCTAAACTGTACACTCAAAAATACAGAAAAGAGTGGGAATCAAACCATGAATTCAAAGGCTGATTGAAGCAGTTTATTGGCGATGATACACGGACATAGTGCCTGTATTGTAAGGCTGATTTCTACGCCAAACTTAGTGATGTAAAAAAACACATGACAACTCAAAAACATACTCAAAATGCAAAGCCGTATAACAGTTGCACCCAAAACAAGCTGCCATTTATTGTTACAAAAATAGCAAAAAAGGCTGAGGCCACCATGGCATTAGCTATCGCTGAACACTGTTCCATGCTGGGATGTGAACACATTGGAGAAGCATGTAGAGCGGCTTTCTCAGACTCCACTGCTGCTACCCACTTCAAAATGCACAGGACAAAGTGCACAGAAATGATTAATGGTGTTCTCGCATCATACTTTCTGAAGATGTTGGTCACAGATGTGGCTGATCAGCGTTTCAGTCATTTTGGACCAGTGGGAGGAGCTTAAGCTGCATTTCGCAGTCCAGTGAACACTGCTACATGGCTGAGGTTTTATACTCCATGTACAGTGATCCTCAAAACATCTTGTATCTGACTTTTTTGAAGTCAGTGCTGGGTGAGGTACAGTTGGCCATCAAGGCTTTTGAGGGAGAGCAGATCGATCCTCTTCAGCTACTTTACAGCTTGGTTAGCCTGATCAAGTCTGTGAGCAGCAGGGTGCTGAATCCACTGGCAAATATTGATGTACTCAAAAGGGCCAATAGATGGATACATAAACCGTACCTTGGTTACCTTTTTGATTCAAAGGCAGCTGAGCTCCACCTCGCCTGAGGATGAAAACAATGTCCGAAAGCGGTTTGTAGCCTTCACCATCTCCCTCACTAATGAGTTGAGGGTGAAACTGTGGGACAACAGCGAAACATTGCAGTACATGTCAGTTTTCAATGTGGAGGAAACTCTAAAGCACAATAAGAGCCCTGGAGAAATAGTAAAAATAGCCACGCTCCTTGGCTACTCCTCTGCAGAGATAGACAAGATTGTCCAGCAATGGCGTGCCATCATCCATCTTAGTAAATGGAATGAGACAAAAAACAGTGAGATTTGGAAGTTTAGGGATGCAGCTGATATCAACCCGTTTCCAGAACTTGCCATGGTTGCTGTGTCTGTGTTGTCCTTGCCACACTCGAATGCTGAAGTTGAGAGAGTATTCAGCCAGATGAGTGTGGTAAAAAGCAAACTTAGAAATCGGATGTCCTTGCAGACCCTTAACTCCATCCTGTACATCCAATATGGACTGAAGCTGTCTGGTGAGGGTTGCTATGAGCACCAGCTGCCTGATGATGTTTTGCAGCTTTTTGGCACATCAGCTGCTTACTCATTTAAGTCAGCTCCTGTTTCCCGTTTCAACAGCACATCGGTCAATAGAAAAAATTAGATTTGTACTTTTGCACTTGGTTGGCTTATTTGAAGCTATTGGTTGAATTTTTATTCTATTGTTTCTCTTTGTTGCTCTTACTTTGGTGTGGCTTATTTGAAGCTGATGTACTTGCAGGATTCTTGCTGTTTAGAGTTGTATCCTCATGATTGTTTGCACTTATTGTAAGTCGCTTTGGACAAAAGCCCCAGCTAAACAGTAATGTAATGTAATGACAGTTTTTTCTATTGTCTCTTTTTGGTCCATTTAGATTGTATACAACATTTTGTTTTTAAATGTCATGGTTAAAAATGTTCATGTTTTACTGTGACTTATTGTAGGCTCCTAATTGGACCATAAGGCAAAATTTTTAAAAAATAAAACAAAAAGAAATACCTAAGTAACTCCGCCAGAGTGTCTCTTTTGGGTCACTTTTACCGGTCCCCAGCCCGGATGAAGGAGGAAGGTTGGAATTGTGACATTAAAAAAACAAGAATCGACAGAAGAAAGTTCATTTGTAGTTCTAAACATATTTAGGGTTGTTTTTAGTCACTTGTTGTCTCTCCCACGACGTTATACCTCTCTCCTACAGCGTTATTATGCAAATTAGGTGATGGCGTAATTTAGTAACTTTTAGGACAGCCAATGGCGACTTTCCTTACTGAGGAGTTGGCAACACTGAACCGAATGCTTAATAACGGTCTGGCTCGCATAGCAGGACACAAGTGTGCCGTACCAGGTCAGTGGAATTGGTCTCGCTAAATGCACGCTATTTATAGGCAAAAAGGATGCCTTCAAAAGAAATATGTCAACACAGTCTCCACTAAGAACGTCTACTTTAAAACTGTCAACACATTTTGAGTACCGAAAGCTTGACTAAGCAAACATAAACCCTTGTATTTAGGTCCAATTTCAGGGTTCATGATGGGCAGTGTGGTCAAGACGGCAGTGAACAAACCAGTAAGACAACAGTCCTTTGCTATGTGCATTTATTTTTCTGCAAAACATCAAAAACAGTTATATATGATTAATGGCTTGTATACATGGGAAGGATAAGATTCACAGCACAACCTCATCACACATATGAATAATGTTTATTGTGTTCAAGCTAAATTAAAATAATATTTTCTTGTGTTAGTTAAACACCTTTAGAACAACAACATTGCATCTACTGCTGGAAAAAAAAGAAAGTGAAATCCTAATAAACACAAATCAGCTGTTTACTCTAAAACAAAAGCAGAGTAGCTGAGATGTTTACAGTTCAGGGTTACAAAAAAGCGATTGGTAAAAGTAGTTTTCAATCCCTACAGTTTCCACAAGGATACGGTGACGGAGATAAAATGTTTCACTAAATGTTATTACCTAGCAGACAAATTATCTACAGTTACATGCATTTAAATGATTGTATTGTATTATTTACATGATGCCTTTTTCTTTTAAAGGTTGGCTACATTCAGGTAGCAAAATGTTTGGAAAAATGACAATTCTTTTAACCTATATGTAGGTTTTTTGTATTGAAAATGATCACCAACAATTGACAACTCCATAAAATGATTTAAGAAAAATGCTCTACTGCTACCTTATAGGCTATCTCTCAAAAGGTGACAGCCTAGGGTAACATTATTTCCTAAACTCCTTTTGTCACATCATCTAATTACAGGAAAAACAGCGCTGATTACAGAAAAACAATGGGCTTTATTAGTTGAGATGCTCCAACGACTGGGGCCACCCACCCACCATAACTCAAATTATAACTCAAATTTGTAAAATCAATGATCAGAAAATATGATTCTAACATTATTCTAAATGTGTTTGGACCACGAACACTTTGAAAAATGACAATGTTTCGTCTGGTCATTTATGCAGTAGCTATTTGAATTAGCTAATGTTAATTATATCAGTGATCGGCCCTGAAATCAGAGCATCCTTATTGTGTACAAAACGTTTTTTTTTTTTTTTTTAATAATCATCGCTACCCTCCTCTTCCTCATCGTACTTCCTCTTGACAGAGTGCTTCTTGTGCTTACCCCTGTGTCTCCGTTTACCAGAGAAGTCGGGGTTTGCGTCCCTCGTATGCAGCTGCTCGTGCTTCTTCAGCAGGCCGGGTACGGAGAATCCCTTCCCGCACGTGTCACACGTCCAGGGCTTCTTGCACGTGTGAGTCCTTTTGTGGACGTTCAGATGGGACGCCAACTTGTAGGTCTTGCCGCACACATCGCAGCTGAACGGGCGCTCGTTGGTGTGTAACCGGATGTGGACCTTCAGATTCCCGACCTGAGTGAAGGTCTTTTCGCATATGGAGCATCGGTAGGGCCTCTCTCGGGTGTGGATCCTCAAGTGAACCCTCAGGCAGTACTTGCTAGAGAACTTCTTTTGGCAAACGGGGCATGGGATCTTTGCTTTGGGCACGTGGTCTTGCTGGTGCCTCTTCAGGTCAGACAAATAGACAAAGGTCTTCCCGCACTGCGAGCAGAGATACTGGCGGTCGCCGATGTGGTAGCCCATGTGTCTCTTCAACAAGCTAGGGACGAGGAATCTCTTCCCGCAGCGCTCGCACATGTGAGGGCGATCCCTGGTGTGCCAGCGCTCGTGGTTGGACAGCTTGAAAGCTGTCGGGAAGCTTTTGCTGCAGTGCTTGCAGGGGAACGTCATCTGGCTCGTGTGGCACTCCATGTGCCTTTTGAAGTAGGTGGACTGCGTGAAGCCCTTGTTGCAGATGTTGCAGTAGAAGGGCTTTTGGCCGCTGTGCGCCAGCATGTGCTTCGTCAAGCTCTGCAATTTGGTGAAACACTTCCCACACTGGCCACAAGCGTACGGACGCGCCGTGCTGTGCGTCTTCAGGTGGTTGTTGAGGAACGCCTGTGTTCTGAAGCTCTTGTTGCATGCCGTGCACACGAAAGGCTTCTCTCCTGTGTGAATGCGCTCGTGGTCCATAAGCTTGGACTGATAAGGGAAGCTCTTATCGCACACACTGCAAGTGAATCTGTCAGCCGGAGGCCTGATTTGCTTTTTTCTTCTGATGCTCGGCTTCATGTCGTCCCCCGCACTCAACCTGGGTGGAGGAAGTGGTGGCAGGGCCGGGAGTGAGAGCGAGTTGGTGGCAATCTGTGACACCCACTGATGCAACGTGACCCGCTGAGTGTGGGGCTTTTGGGCGGCATCTTTTGTTCCTGCGCTGCCTGCACTCTGTGAGGTGGAAGCGGCTTTCATCGGCATTTGAACGACCCGGAAAGGAATTGATTTCAAAGGAGGCCGCTGCGGTTCTGGTTTGTCAGGTGCTTCTGGCGCCGCATCTTCCCCTCCGCTTTGCAATGTTGTGACAGGCAGTTCTTCAGTACAACTTTTCTCTTGCGCCAAATTCTCCCCCTGAGCTGTTGTCGCGACGCTCTTTTCCTTTTCAGCACTGCCATCAGCTGTTTTATGACCGTATTGCCCTGTGCCCTGTGGTCCAGTAGCAGGGGCTGCTGTGCTGTCAGAGTCATCTGACGTCACTCCCAGGTCTTCAGTGTCACTGAGGGACGCGGGGCTTGTTTCGTTGATTGTGACCTCTAACCGCTTTGGTGATTCTGGGGGCGGGGGGGGCTCTACTGGTTTGGGTCGGAAGGCGAGTGAAGAGAGCACACAGTTGCCCACCGAGGACGAGATGGTTGCTGCACGAATGGAGAAGGATTTGTCAAATTCATGTTCGCTGTAATGATTTTCTTTTTCTGTTCTGCGTTTCGTCACATGTTCATGCAAATAACCTTTAAGTATACCTTTAATTCCAAGGAGTCCCTTGGCCTGCTGGTGCAGCAGGAGAGTCTTCAGGTCCCCAGTGTCAGGGATGAAGCCTCCACAAGCCTCCAGGACAGACGGCTCCGCTGAGATCATGGCACCAAGCTGAGGTAGAGAGGCAGGAAATTAGTCCAGTCAAAGAGACTTTACATTGAATTTTTACATCGTTTTACTGTATTTAGAGCTGTTTTTTTATTTTTGCCTACATGTCAAAAAATGGTTAGAGTTTTGGATTTTTCATGTCAAAAAGAAATGTACATGTGCAGACCTGGGAGAGATTTGGAACAGGAAGAACTTGCTCCAGCTTGCACACCAGCCCTGCAGTCAGAGCCTGCAGCGCCGTATCGAACTTTGTGCCGTACTGAATGGGGAACACTTCCTGCAGGCAGAGAATCATGTGTGGGTTTAACATCATTGTGACTTTGAAATTGTTAGAGCAAGACACACTGCTGAGAAGAGCTATAAGAATGTTATGTGCTATATCTCCCCATGCACTGTTTGAATATTACCACGTGTGATTTAGCTGCGTGCGTGTGTCTAAAATGGCTTTGTGTGACGACAACCCAAAGACTGTCTGATGACACAATAATACGGACGTGGATACCTGGAAGAAGCGCTTCCTCTCTGCAGGGTTTTTAAGCAGGTTCTGGACCAGCACCATGAAGTTCGTTTGAGATTTCTCCACTTCTGAGTCCTTCTTTAACACAGGAAATCAGGTTTAATTCACACTTTAAGGGTGCTATAGCGTGCTGAATCAAAAAATAAATGCAAGCCGTGTTTAAATAGGGTACAACTTTATGTTTCTCAGGAGAAAATCAATCCCATTCTTACCCCTGAAGATCCAGAGACCTTCAACTTATTTATGAGAGTTTGAATAGCCCTGGAATCCGGTGGGCCGTCTTTGTGAAGCAAATCCAAAATGATCTACAGCACAAGAAAAGACACAGATTATAGACTTAAGACATAAGCGTAACATAAATCCAAACCTAAATAAAACAAAACCTTTTTTTTTTTTGGAAATGCTGAGGAGGTTTTCCAAGATAATTACTTCTTAATCAAAGATGACCATTTGAATTGAAGGCACAAATTCTGCAAAGGGAATGAGACTACATTCAAAAGACACAGGGGAGGACGCTTTGACTTCAAACGCTCTTTTTGTTCTTGATCAGAGTGGTTTGAAATAGGAAACATGGAGTTCATCATAGTGTGGCGTGAACATCCACTTTGATGTTCAGTGATCTTAAAGAGACATATTTTAGGGAATGAATGAAGCCTGGAGGGCACATAGCATCACACGCTCAATGTGATGGAGGTATTTGGCAACTAAATTCCTTTTGATATATGCTAATTACATAAATGGCATTCTGCTGTTTGATGCACACACACAATAGATGATAAACTCTCACCCTTGCTCTCAACCCCAAGAGGAGCTGGGCAGTCTGCTTGAAGCTTATGAGCTCAGGGACAGTCTGCGTCACCATGGTGACAAAGTCCTCCACTTTCCCGTACTGCTTCACGTTTCTCTGCCGTATGACCTGCCATATGTACGAGTACGTCAGCTGCAGAGGGGAAGCCATCAGGCGGAGGGAGGACAGGGGAAGGGAACCTCCGACACCTGTGTGGAATACGACATAAGGTAGGAAGTTTTATCTTTTAGTTGATCGACAGAAAAACAATCACCAGCTATTTTGATAATCGTTTTAAGTCATTTCTTCAAACCAAATGGCACAAATGCGGTTTTCTCGGAATCTCAAATATGGAGGTGTCCATTTTACATTAGGTTTTATAGCATATTCAACTGAATATCTTTGGGTTTTGGACAAACAAAACAAAACATTTAAAATACATCGACTTCGAAACTGGGATGGACATTTTAAAGACCAAACGATTAATCTAGAAAATAATCTGCAGATTTAATCTATAATGAAAATAATTGTTAGTTGCAGCCCTAGTCCCACTAACCAAAACTAAGAGAAATATGCACATATTTATAATCTCTGCCTTCAATTTAATTGCATAAGGAAAAGGTTGCATGAGCACGTTTTAAAGATTGTTTTAATAGCTTTAAATTGTATTCTCTATTTTTCTCATTCGACTCTGATCTGAAGTCTTGCCCTTCGGTAACAATGTAAATGTTCAGTGATAAAGATAGGTTTGTAACCTGTGTGTTTACAAACAGCAGGACGGGCTCTGCAGGTGGAGCCAGAGTCTGCTGTAGGGGGCGCTGCAGAGCTAAAACACTTTGATCACTGCAGATAAACTGCAGATGGGTTGGATGAAACTAAGTGTGCACGACTGCGTGTGCACGTGCAGTCGTGAAGAGAATGAGCGCCAAACTGTGGCCGAGTTACATTCAAACTTTTACTAGCTGGGGTGAACACTGTTAAGTATTACAACCATCACGGTTGATACCAGCCAACGTTACACGACGCAGCGGCCGATCGGGACATCCGGAGGCGAGCGGAGGATGGTTTAATTTGAAATCCAGCAGCCTGGACCGTCTCCGCTTAAGCTTGTGCCAAACATCGCCAAAATAACCGCACAGACTTTGCAACACGCACGTTGACCTGCGATTAAAAGCAAACAGCCGGTTCGAGGCAACAGATGGCTTTCTTTGAATCTCATTTTCTGACCACCGATCTCGGCGGCAGCTACTGTTAGCTTGCTAACGCTAGCTTAGCAACCTACCTGTGGTATCGGATCGTTTCTCCATTCTGTGACCGGAGTGGGTCGCTACTTCATGAGTTAACCAGCCGACTACACAAATAAGCTCACGATGTTGCAGTTTACCCCGATATATAATGTTTAAAAGTATTTAACCGTCTTTCTCCCGACAGTCAAGCCAGGAAGAATAATGGCGACCGCTGGGTAGTGGCTTTCCAAAACAAAAGTCCGTGTGTTTCCGGCGGAAATTCGTATATAAAATAAAAGCACAGTCTTTTGAAATGGATGTGAAGGAGCAATTGCCACAAAATAGCAATTGGCCATATGAATTATGATCCAGCTCGGTTATAATGACTTTGAATAATGATATTTTCGCCATGTTGAGGGGCTTGCTGCATACACTTCTTTTTCTACTTGTCTTAATGTAGTTTTACTAAAAACAAAAGACTTAACAGTAAAACCGTATAGTTAAATGTCCAATGAAAACAAAGGAGTTACAGTACAACAAATAATATGTTGCATAACAAATAAAATACACCTGCGTTTTGATTATTATAAATTGGATCACCAAAACATTTTTATTGACGCTATTATTTGTGCAATCAATAAACATGGCAATGAAAAAAAAGGCATCACTGTTTTGCCGACAACAATAATATGATGTACCAATATATATATATTTTACATTGTGGACATATACACATACAGTAATACTGACAACAGGATTTTGCTCATTGGCCAGTTGCAGGGGGTAGACAAAGTAATGTAAACATTTGATAAAAAAGGGCGTTGACCAAATCACCATCATAATCTGCTACTGTAGCACGCTTTGCAATGATGATTTAGTTACTTTAAAGTTATAATGTGTTGTCCCAGAATGTTCACAGAATTTGGTCTATCCTCTGTACATTCATGACTTGAATTAGTCTATTTTTCATTAGCAACATTACAATAAAAGGTTCATTACATGTTGTAAGTGATTTATTTTGTAACAAAATAATTTAAATAATTCACATAAAATGGAAATACACATTTCCACAAAATACAAAAAGGAAAATTATATAAATTGGTCACTGGAAAAACACATAAAACACAATTTGTAGACGTTGTGTAATACATATTTATAAAAGGTATATATCATCCCATTTCATTGATGTGTTTTGGCAGTATATCATACGAATACAGAAAACTGTTCTTTAAGTACCAACCATCCTCTGTAGATGAAGCTACATAGCCTGTGGTCTGGAAAGATTCTTAGCCTGACGACTCATAGGGATCTGCCGACATCAGTCGTGTTTGTAACTGGCATTTCCTCCAGCCTACGGCCAGTTCTTTTGTGGCGAGAACAAGTCCTCCTTATGCTTCTCACTGAGCTCATCCATCCATCTATCCCTATCTCCCTCACTTCTCCTCATCCTGTCTGTCCTGTCTCTCGCTCCCGCTCTCTGACACATACTACAGTACAAGAGTGCTCACACTCGGGGAGTCATGTTCTCATGACTGAACATGATTGACTCAGTGAATAAGGCATTAGAAACACACTGACTGTAGCCAGCAGCCGCCATAGATCACTGGGCAACAGCTTTGAAATACAATGACGGGATTCAAAGTGCCTCTGGCGATGGCCATCAGCCATCTGGTCAGATCTTTCATACACAAAGTAGAATGCTTGTTGAAGTGCCCGGCGTGTTGTTTGTGACTAGCAGGTTTGTAATTTGTGACAGATCAGAATCATGTCAATAACAAGTACAAGTCAAGCTGCATGGGATCAAATGCAGCTTCTTAAATCCCCCTTTTACTGCTGATGCATTAACAATTAGCAGTATTGATAGGAATGTGCTTCTTTGCATTTCATGTTGAGTCATAGCAGCGAAAGGACAGTCTCTGTAACCACCGGGTCAACAAATTGATGACAGGAGTCCCATCTCAGAACGTAATGACGTCTCCCAAACAGTGTCATACCATTTTTGATTCGAGGCTCCTGCCATACATTTGATCGCAAATCAAAACTGGAGCATGACAACACCCTGGAATGAAAGAAAACCCAACTCTGTCTGCTCAGAGAAGGCAGACGCTGTTAAACACTGGCCAAGACGAGACAATTCATGTACTTCACCAGCCATTTTGGCACCTAACCAGCCATTGTGTAGTGAGTACTTCCTCTGGTCCCAAAAAAACCCTCTTTGGGTGGTTAAGTGCTAGAAGTGCCTGGGGGGTTTTGTGACACACCTGCCTTCGCAGCAGGTAAGTTTTCTCTCGTAGCTCGGGTCCATGCACTCAGTTGAGTGAAAACGGAGGAAGAGTGTCAGAAAACACATGTTTATCCAGCAGGATAAGAGAACAACCTGGAGAGTGAGTTGTTATTCTGCAGTCCAGATTTCCCTTTTTCTATTAATCATGCTTCAGCCGCTCTCATGTTCAGGGATCGCCTCCCCCACTGGCTGAGTGTCAGCAGCGTGGGTGAGTGCTTGAAGTGGGATGGAGATAGACACAGTCGGGATCGTGTCAGAAGGTGCCATTTGACTATTTTCAGTGTTGCACACCGGTAAAAGCCTCCCAGACTTGACCTAAAAGTAAAAAAAGAAAGATAGAAAATCCTCCTCACAGTCTGAACAGTGTTCTTCTATCCTCTTTTCTAAGGTGAACAAAAAAAAAAAAATGAATACATTTCCAAAGCGGAAATCATTACTTTAGGTAATGACGGAAGCTCAAAGTACAGCTGAATATTTAATGAGCACTTGTTAACTTAACAAGAATTGCCTTCCTGGAAGTGCTCACAAAAATGAAGACACATTATCATGTGGGCTTTGTCAGGCTGAACCACAGAAACTCAAAGGCACAAGAGTAAGTGGAGTTGATGGAACATGTACTACCAAGGACGGTATTTTTAGATGGGGGTTCTAAGGTTTCTCATAATATTACAAGAGAACCACAATCATTTGGAGTATGTGCCATCTATAATATATACCCAAGATATCATCCTCTCTGAATAACTAATTGTAAAATGATTCCCAGCTGAACATTTCATTCTTGAAGAGCCGGAAGGCCTGGCTCAAAACACTCTTAGAAATTGCAATAAGTGCTCATTGTGGTATAGTATCTATTCATGCCTTATGAGTTTGACATTATGACCCTTTTATTCATACATACAATTATCTGCCTGAATAGTGTGAAAACTGTTTTCCAATTTACACAATAAAGGAACAAAAAAGTTTCTAACCTCAGTAAACATTTTTCTGACGCTAGTTTCAAGTCTCCTTCAATACTGCATGATGTTAATTTATTTAAATAATGGTCCCATTTCGGGTAAAATAGACATTAAAGCAGATTACGTTTTATGGCGTGGCTTCCTTGTTATTGACAGGTTGCTACCGTGATGTTGTCCGGTTTGTTGGCCGCCCTCCATGTTCTTGTTTTACAACTTTAACCCTGTCACAGTGTGTTTTCAGTTCGTGAAAGTTAAGTGTAAAGTTTTTTTGGTGGCCTTAAAATGTCTTCTTCAGCGTTCGGTTGTACTTCCACCCTCTGTGTCACTTCTGGTTGCAAAAAAACAAGATGGCTAAAGCCAAAACGCCAAACTCTAGCTTTCAACTGTAGTCCACAAACTAATTGATGACGTCACGGTGACACTTTTTGTATCCAGTCTATGGTCTAACATCTATGTTGGCAGCTTTGTGTGGCGGTGGTGCTTTGAGCTAAATGCTAACATCATTATGCTAACATGCTCACAAGGACAATGCTAACGTGCTGATGTTCCGCAGGAACGTTTACCACCTTCACCATCTTAGTTTAGTGTGCTAGCATGACAGCATTTCATAAATAGTACTAAACGATATATACGACAAAGTATTGGACAAATTCAAATGTTGGAGTTGAAAAATGAAGGGAATACCAAAGTTACGACCATTTAGCCTGTTCAATTACTGTGTTTTTAGTTTTTTTTTTCCTGTTACAAATATGCCTGCATTCCCTGATATTTTTGAAAAGCAATTTTCATGTTTTACCAAAAGTAGTTGAGTTGGTTCAATTACTTACCAGCCATACTATGGTAACAACACACGCTGTGAAGGGGATGAGAGCCAGAAGCAAGGGATATCTCTTAGACCAGCTGTTCTTTCGACCCTCCTCCTGACCACCTGCAATAAGGAAATATTATTAGAAATCTGAAAGTGGCTACGCCAATCATATTGAACTATTAGAAAGGATTCTGCTCACTCATAAATACTCACTTTGGTTCCCTTTTGAGAGGTCAAGTGGCATAATAACATACTTAGCAGGCTTTTAAGTGCTGCGTGAGGCTTGCTTTTAATGATGATCTATTTCCTTTAATTACCTGTGTGTTCAAGGTTACATATCCGGTCCCTATCCCCAGCTGTGTGTTCTTGACCACGGAATCAATATCTGCCCACTAACAGGCCATTATGAGCTGCTTTTAGTTGTCAAAGCATCCATTCAAAATCTAAAATGAAAATGAATGGTTGTACCTGGTGTTTGTTGTGGATTAAGGCACGGTGGCGGCTTGCACGAGAAGCCGGATGTTCCTTGAGAGGCGGCATGTAAGACGTCTTTGATGTAGTCGAAGTAAAGACCAGACATTAAGCTGCCTTCCCGATAGTGACACTGGAAGACTTGCATCGCTGTTTCCTGGGGGATCAACGTGACAACAAGCAATCCTGATATAACTCAATTTCGCAAGGAAGTGTGCAAAATATTCCCTGAGCGTTCAAAATATTAGGCACTCCTCCCTAAAACTGACTGCTTATTTTCACAATCCATCACAATGACGTACCAGTTCCTCGTGGTCGAAGGTGAAGCGTAAACTCTTCATCATCGCAACAAAGACAATTATGTTTTCTTTGTTGGAGGAAATGGCGCCAAACATGTTGGCTAGCTTCCGAAGACTCTGCTCCAAAGGATAGATATTCAACACCACCCAGCACGTGCCAGCCTGCAGATATGAACCAAATAGATCCTTTAATTCAATAATTAATCATCTGTTTCACATTATTTCTGCATTCACTGCTTCATACATACCACTTCTTTGGGAATGTAACTAACAGGAATCTCATAATCAGAGGGGATGTTCTGCTTCTACAACAGCAATGACAGAGACACATTTTTGTCTTAAAATACAAATACACATACTCGAAGATCATGTCACAAACATATGAATGCGATGCATGTGTAACACGCGTCGAGCCTGTGGCAACTCACCAATAACGACAGCTTGCTCACATCATCAGTTATCGGCGTCCCGAATTTTCCGGAGCAGAGATTCAAACTCGTGAACAGACTCAAGAGGAGACAAGGTGCTTTCAAGATCTGGAAGACAGAAAACAAAAAAACAAGTAAAACACATAAACATGACACAGTATATTAATAAGTTATTATGTCGTGTTGTATAATTATTTTTGTCTGTTTTATTTTTGTGGAGCAAATCAAGTCTCTGCGAATCAAACAAATATTTTAAAGGTTATTTATTGAGTCCCTTCTTTGGGCGGCAGTAGCTCAATCCGCCTCCTGGGCTGTGCCAAGGTGCCCTTGAGCAAGGCACCGGACCCCCACACTGCTCCCCGGGCGCTGTGTATATAATAGCTGCCCTCTGCTCCTAATACTACGATGGGTTAAATGCAGAGTCTAACTTTCAGTGTGTTTGCCATTTCCATTAGGCTCGAATACAAAACGAAGCATTATCTATTTCTCAAAGAGAGGATTGAGTGTAAAATAGTAGTTTTACTTTGTTCTCAAGGACACAGGTGTCTTTTCTTCATATTAGTTTCATGATATATCAAATTCTCTCCCGTTTTTATCCAAAGTAGAGCTGCAACTACTAGTCAATTAATAAATGATCGAATGCTCATCTAATACTCGTTTTTTTTTGTCATTTTCAAAGCAAAAATGCCAGACATAAACAGTTAATCAAGAAAATAATCAGCAAATGAATCGTCAATGAAAATGAGAGCTAGCTGCAGCCTTAGTCCAAAATACAAACTGTTTGGACAATGGATGCGAAAAAGCACCACTTCAGCACCACTTCAGGACCAAATGCACACACGTAGGAGCAACTAAGAACACGTATTTGACAGCTGTGATGTCTATTTGCTACTTTAAAGATTTAAGATTTAAATGCAATGAGGTCAAATCTGATGAATCACTCTTCAAAGTTGCCAGGGTGACAGGCAGGAATGTGTTTGCTTCAAAGGAATTTTCATTCTCGTAATAAAAAATGTGAGCTGCTGAATGAAGTGAATGTGCAGATGGACTCGTGGGAGAACACTTGCTAATCTCTTTGAGTCAATATATTGAGTTTATGGGACATTTCACTTTACTTCCCCTTTTACAAGGGTGCAACACCAGCAGTATATGGAACAATTACTGTAGATCTCTTAACACATTCAAATACCTCTTAATGCAAGGATAATAATGATGATAATAATAATAACTCTTGAAAGAAGTATTCTTCATTCAGAGTTATTTTTTATACTTTTTATACATTTTTAGATAGTACAGGAATATTATTGAACGGTGGTATTTAAACCTTACGTTAACACATTTTTCACCTTTTAAAAATGAATGAGCTGCAGGCTACATTTCATCGAACACTAAAAAGGAAACACTGTAAAATCCTTTTTTGTCATTTTTCTGATATCAAAAAATAACATTTCATTGCAAGAATAAAGCTGACAAAGAATATACGAAAAAATTTGAAAATTCTCACTCCAAACACAAACATTCTGATATTAAACGAGTACAGCTCACAAGAGAGAATGAAACTATTTGATATAGCTGCAGCAGTGTATCAGTTGATACACTTTTACAACACACAGTTACTGTTACAGTCCCCCAGAAAGAAATGAAATTCTACTACTTACTTTCTTCCTCATATGGAGCAAGAAACCGTGGTTGCTCAAATCCGGTGCATGAAATGAAGTGTTTGCAGTCCAAAGACGGAGCTCATTGTGCGTATGTGTGTGGTGTCCGAGCGCGCAGTAAAACTTGAGGATGGGCTGGCAGTCTGCTCTCACTCCAGACAGATTGGTGAAGTCGTTTGACGCGGTGGAGAGGCCGCCTACAGGCTGACTCACTGTGTCACACACTGAATCTGTCTGAGACTTTTTCCATAAACTCCCACGTGTCAATTTGTTCGTCAGGAGAAAGTGGGCGCTTGTTCACTGGAGGGAATATTTGGTTTCGAATATGTCAAGTTTATTCCCAAAGCTGTTTTTTTTTGTAAAGTGAAAAGAAGATTTGGAGAGGGTCTTAGTTACTGTTTTAAGGTTTTTAGAGGGGAGCAGATTTTCAGCCATCATCTTTGCTTCATTATTTCAGCATTTTCTTTAGTATTACAATCTCTTCATATTGAATTTATTTTTCATTATTTTGTCCAAGTTTTGCCTTATTGGCAAATACACCTTTGCTGCAATCGAAGATGAAGTGAAAGCCAATAACCTTTATTGATTTCCATCATCAAATCAATATCATTCGCAAAAGAAAAAAAAGTGCGACGTGTTAGAAATAATTATCGTTAACCTTTGAGATAACTGCTGTGTGGAACGTGTGAACGTGACACAAGAACACTTTGTTCATGGAATGCTCTGGAACAGGTACAAGTAATGCGTCTTGCGTACTTTGTTCAGGGGAGTTGGAAGTGAAAAACGCAGCAGGCGCCCTCAGCTGAGTCAGGTCATCCGGGTCATGTCTAAATATAACCCAGACAGCCGAGGACCCAGCAAAACAAAAACACACGGCCTGCAAGCCGGAGTGCTCAAGGACACATGTTCTCGTCAGCAGGTGAGACGGATTGTTACGACTAACGCCATTTAACTCAATTTAGTGGTGCGGTCTCAGATGTGACAGATTTATACTCATGTAACTCACATATGGCACAATTTCAAGCGAATGCATTATGTTTTGCTGCTGTTAACAAGTCGCATGCCAGACAGATACAACATTTAACATGTTGTAAGTGCGTTTAGCACGTCGCCTGATTTTGTGCAATACTTTTTTTTTTCTAACCATAATCCTCCCTTGTTATAGAAATGGATGACTTCGAGCAGGAAGTTCTAAATGAGGAACGTATTGAGTTTGCCATTCGAGAGAGCGTTCAAGATGTCTGCAAGTGGCCATGTTCAATACAAACACACAGGTGAGAGAGTCCAAAATGTCTACATTTTTATGGGTGGGGCTAAGGTGCATAATAATACTTAACTACAATAATACAAATGGAACGGCAGTGTTTTGTATAGTAAGGTTTTTGCAAAAATGCATGCGTTTGGGAAGTAGTGAGCATACAACTGGATCAATGAGACTTGGACTGTATTGCACAATACTGTTATTACTGTTATTAAGAGCCCCCCCACCCACCCCCCCATTTACTTTAAATCATCAAGAATTTTCTCAGTTCTTGGATTTTTCGTCAAAAAAAAACTAATTCAAGGCAACACCGGGTGAGTTATTGATATACAAATGGTAATTTTGCGGGTGAGGTATTCCTTTAATCTTCACAAAAGACGAGTAGATTCCAAATTCACAGGAAATTCTGACTTACATCATTTAAGGGTAATCAACACCTACACTGTTGTGAAGCTCTATCATAGTGTTTCCGGAGTAAAATCTTTCATGTGGCACACTATTCTCCTTTGGTTTATTAGGAAGGAACCAAACAGTGGCGACTTTAGGAAGATAATGGCAGCCATCCAACAAGGCAAGCTTCCTATTGAACTCTGTAACATTAAGCAAAGTCGTAGAAGTCGAAGCACCAATATAAATGTTAGTTTTTGGTGTTTGCGTCTTTGTGCACAAACTCACTGTATTCCCTCTGTGAATATTACATGTTTCCCTGTGTGTGCTGCATGTGTCCCCACAGGTGATGTGTATGCGCTGCAGGAGCTCTCAGGTTGTGTGTCTGCCCTCAGAGAGAGCGACAGCAGGGGGCGGCTGCCTCTGCATGAAGCAGCTGTGCAGTCGCAGCGGGAGATCCTGAATGTGGCACTGCAGGGTGAGAGCTCAGCCTCACATCAAGTCTTGCATCTGCAGTTTGCTAAAAACCATGTAGAGTGAGCATATTTTCCAACTTTAACATACTTTTATGGGTGTTTTTGTAGCCGTGTTGAAGTCCACAGACCTGACGCTGGAGGAGCAGACAGAGGACGGGGACACGTCCCTCACTCTGGCAGCAGAGGCCGGCCTGGTGGAGAATGTCAGGACGCTGCTTCAGAATGGAGCGTCACCACACAACACCAACAGCAGGAACGAGTCTCCTCTGCTGATTGGTAACACACACACACACACACACACATACACACACACACACACACACACACACACAAACAAACTCGACACAGACAACTCTCACAGTCACTCACTTATCCTTAACAGGGTTATTAGTAGATAACCACCTTTACAAATTGGCTATATATTGGTGGATCTCTTTGGTTGCTGTACATCCTTGTTATTTTCCCCTTTAATGAACATTGTGAGACGGGCCTTGGCAGAGATCTGTGCTCTCCGAATGCCCCTTCTAGTTTAAAAAAAAATTATAATTATTTCTGTGTTTTTTTGCTAATTAGCCAATGTTAGCATGCTATTCCTACTAGGCATCAGCATGTTAGCACTTTCTTCTAGTATTTAGGCTCCTAAATGCTAGCTGGCACGGCCGTAGTCTTAGCCTTGTTAAAACATCAACGACACCAGTAAATGTCACCTTGTATTTTCTACATGTTGTAGCAGTGAGACAGAGATCATACGACATGGTTATGTCCCTCATCACGGCCGGGGCGTTTGTGGAGCAGGTGTGTCTCACTAAGTGGACGGCCACCCACGAAGCTGCGAAGGTGAACATTGACACTCGCTAGCCAGAGCATGAGAGAATCAGAACTCAACATCGAAGGCAAAGTTTTCACGTTTTCTCCTTACTTCCTCTCTTCCATCTTCCCTTCCATCTTCTTCCTATCTCTTGCACCAGGTGGGTTGTCCAGCTATTCTGATGCTGCTGCTTCGACACGGAGCCAAAGTAACTGCCAGAGACAGGCATGGGGTGACTCCTCTGGGGATCGCAGCTGAATATGGCAACACTGACGCTTTGGATATACTCACACAGCAAGGTAAAACACTATAACAATACTGTGTACTGCTTCACATCTATCATGTTCGTATGTTGGGTAAACAGCACTCATCAGACCTTGTTGTACTTGTCGCTGTGCTCCACTAGGTGGTGATGTGTGTGCCCAGGCCAGCAATGGAGACACAGTCCTGTATGATGCGTCAGGATCTGGAAACCTGGACTGTGTCGAGCTGCTCCTGCAGCACGGAGCCAACCCGAATGTAGCCAGCTACGCCTGCCAGCTGCCCATCCACAGAGCTGCATACGAGGGACACATACTGTGAGCCCCCTATCCTGCCAAACACGATGGATATGGCAATATTCCCATGCCTAAAGTTTGATTATATCTGAGTTTTATAGTATAGTCCAGTTCCAGAGAGAAAGAAATTCCTGGTGTCAAATTAACATTTTTTTCCTCTTACTTTGCAGTCAAATTGATCAAACTGTTGAAATGTCCCCCTGCACCTCACAGTTCTGCAGAGTCGTCACTGTGGTGATTTCCACAAAGAGCCTTCTGTTTATCGCTGTTTTGCAGTCAGTTCCGTCACTGAACAATACTCTAGCTCAAGCCGCAATCTAATGAACATTTTTCTCGATGTCCTGTATTTTTTTGTTTTTTAGCTTTTTTGTTTTTCACGGTTTCTGTTCTTCATTCTCTTCCTTTTCTCTTCCTTTTCATATACTGTGGTCAGATA
>CALSCE010009683.1:885976-912851 GCA_943593645.1 Bovichtus variegatus
GGTCTGGGACATGTTGTCCTGACAGAAGCTCAGGTCCAGCTTGCTGAGGCGACTCTTCTCTGGCGTCTTCTCTGTAGAGTCCTGAGGACTCTCATCCCTGTCACAGCAAAGAGAGCGATCCACCTCTCAGGCCAGAACCCCATCCACTCAGCAGCTGATGGCGGACGGGTCGAGTGTCTGGAGCTGCTTATCCAGAAAGGATATGATGTCAACGCCTTGCTAGGCACACACATCTCTGGTAGGGCACAACTCTCTCACACACATACCTGCTCGAAAAAGTAACTTTGTCACTCTCAGCTCGTATTGTCCTTACATGCACCACAAATTACATGTTTAAAAACCGGCCACTGCTTGCGCCATCATTACCAACTTTGACCGAAGAATAAATATTGTCCACTGGGATCGTTTTCAACATTTTAAATGTCTGTAAGGTGATTTTCACGCTGTTGTTGTTATTAATGGAAAGCAGCGGCTTTCTAAAAAGTAATTGCTTCTTGTAGATAATAAGCTTCATTCAAAAGTGCAACATCAAAAGGATGACTTTGTGGGCTACATCTTGTTGCAGAGAACTACGGGGACCTCAGGAAGACTTCTCTGTACTTTGCTGTTTCCAACGGTGACGTGACCTGTGCTAAGGTGTTGCTGGCAGCTGGAGCGAGTACTGACCTGGACCCACTACGATGCATCCTTGTTGCTATACGCGCTGAGAGGTGTGTGGCATACGCTACATACTGTGTGTGTACTAGAGGCTGACATTTTTTCGGGAATCATGTGGGTCACGGGAGATTACCGCGGAATGGGAGTGCATTTCACTGCTGGGACTGGAGAGGAAAAAGTCCACGCTAGATCGTGTGTCCGCCCCCGTGATTCGGATCCCGTGATTCGGAGCCACTCCGAAAATGTAGTGGGTTCTTCTTTGGCCCTTGCCACACCCTTCTACCAAGTTTATCCGTAATCCCGCTGACAAACAAACAAGTCATTCTTCCACGATTTGGACAAGCCTTTTTTTTTTTTTTACTCCATCATGGGATTGGGATGGGACAGGAGTGAAATCCTACTACCATGTTACCCTACAATGTGTATCCTTCATCATACCTTGCGTAGTTGATGGCAGTAACCTCTGATTCCAGGCATGAGCTGGTGCATCTGTTGCTGTCCTATGGAGCAGAGGTGAATTGTTACTTCAGAGTGATAAACAACACACTGTTCCCCACTGCCCTGCAGTACAGCCTGAGGGACCGTGTCATGCTGCGACTGCTGCTCAACAGTGGATATCAAGCTTCCAGGTACGTCTAAAAGCGTAAACAGAAAGAGTTCAGTATAGTTGCCTTATTTCATAAGGAATTCAGTAAAACACACTGAAATATTTGACTCTCTCCGCGGTAGGTGTTTTCATTGTTGCCATGGTAACGGCGAAGAAAGGGATAGTACCTGGACTCACCTCCACAACCAAGCCTACCAGATTTACAGTGAACCTAACATCATCTCAGTAAGAGCCAATTCAGGCAGCAGAAATTCACATCTAGTGTCAGTTCATCATGCGACAAATCAATGAGCTAATAACCAAACATATACCATAAATCACATTTCAGATTTTTTCCTCTTTCAGTTCTGCGAGTTTGTTTCGGTGTCGTGGCTCACACATCTGGTCGGCAGAGTTGTAAGGACGCTCCTGGACTACGTCGGCCATGTCAACATCTGTCCCGTCCTCAAACGCGTCCTTGAGAAGACGCCAGAGTGGGACGAGATTTCTGACATACTGAGTAAAACTTCAGACCCATTACTTTTTAATTATAAAAATGTAATAAATGAATAAAGATCCAGGACTTTTAACCATGAGGGTTTAAAAGAAATGTGTAACTGGAGGCTATATGTTTGTTTGCGTGTCCCCAGGTAAGCCACGGTCTCTGCAGCACTTGAGTCGACTGGTAATCAGGGGTCACATGAGCTTCAGGAGGCTGAATGACCCCGAAGCTGTGGCTGCGGTCCATTATCCTCCGAGACTAAAGAACTACCTGACCTACAGAGAGTACGACCTGTACGGTGACCTCTCTTCTACGTGAAACACATTGTATTTATACCTATGTGGTTGAAACACGAAAGAAAAAGCACTAGTCACTCTTTCAAAAAATTGCCAAATCGGTATTTATTTTTTAAATGTTTTGTTATATATTATGAGCTGGAGTGCCTTGTGATGTGTCACTGTGCCTACTAACTATTTATGTGTCACAAAAGAAGAGTAATTATTTCTTCCCATGTCTCTTTTGCTTGCTTTGCATTGACTTGACACATTCTATTTCCTTTTTCCTACGGCGTATCGGGGCCATTTGTTGGTTAAAAATAAATAAATTAGGGAGCCGGGGGAGGGGGGTAATATTTAGAGAAAGAAATGTTCTCTTCGATTAAAGTTGTAAAATGTACGCAAAAAGGAAATGCTGTGATTTCATGTGTTTCTTTAAGTACAATCTTAAATGCACTGTACACTCACGCAGGTGTTTTCACTTTTGTTCAAAGAGAAGTTGGGCAGGGTATTCTATGAGGTCACCAAACCACCTCCACCAATCAGAGTGATTTAAGTGTGAGTTGTCCCGCCTTAACAGGTGCAATCAAGTGCAGTCCTGAGAAGAGGTCTAATCAGGAGGTTCAGTGAAAACACCTGTGCAGGTGGACAACTTTATTCTCACTTTGCACTGGCTTTAAGTGCTCATAATGTGTACAATCAATTTGGGATTTGACAACTTAAAAAAAGTAGTAGTATTAGTATTGTTACTTCAATACAACATGTATGCTTTGTTAGTATGAATGTTTTTTGTTGTTGTTGTTGTTGTAATAAACAATGATATTTGTTAGCAGCAATAGTGTTTTTGTGTGTTTATACAACCCTTCTGTGCTGGGCGTGTAAGCACAACTTGTCACTCAATGGCAGATTGGCACAAACAGAACCATGAGCTGTTTAAAGCCCTTAATATTATCAACACAATTCCTCTTCTTTTACTGTGTTCTCTGTGCTAGAGTGAAGGATTTAGAGTGACGACGTTGACGGTGGGCTCGTCATGTGAGTGTGTTATGCGTGTGTGAGACAGGCGTAGCCTCACAGCAGCGAGGTTTGCATTCTATAAATTCACATTGAGTAAATTGGCTCTTGACCAGACCTACGTTTAAAAAGAGAAAAATAAAAAAAAAATAAAAATAATGGACTTACTATTGGGGTCAAGGTACTTTACATCACAAATCCTGTGATGCAACACAGGATTAGTCTATTGACATAATTCTACCACACTGTTATTCATTTGAAAGGTCAAATAAAGTTAAATCATTTAAACAAGAATCAACCTCCATGCTAGCAGTTCTGTGAGGCCGTAGGCTACTTCAAGCTAATTGCTAATGACAGCATGTTGACATTCTCACCTATGATGATGTACATTTGCTAATTAGCACCACTGTAGAGTCTTGCGGAGCAACTGACAGGCCATCGCCATCCTTAGCCATGCTGCTAGCGGGGCTAAAAACCCTGGAAGCTGAATTCTTGTACACATTACTGGAGCTTAGGGCCTAATTTATGTCTTTGTTTGTGCCTCTTGAAGTTATCAGACAGTCAAAAAGTGAGGGGAAAAAATGTCAAAACTGAACAAAAAAAACCATTACATATCTCAGCCCATACCTTAATCGTGAAGTAACAACACATCCATAGACCTATCAGCCCGAAACTATTTTCTTTATCTCTGCCTCCATATGTATCTTTTCCATATTATGGCAGTTTCAAAATCATCCAGATCATCTGACAGTAACAACAGAGGACAGAGATCGAGCTTAACGGGCGATACCTTATCTCTGTTTATCATTCTAGTTCTGTTCTGTTGGGTCCAGCTGGTCTTTTCTGGCCATGAACAAAGCCACACAGACCGTGGTGACAAACTGCTACGTTGACAGGCCACAGTCTCTGAGCTCACATGCTTTTTGTGGCTCTGTCTCTCAGAGCGGTGCCTCCCAAAAAAGACGCTGCATCATGGGGCCCACACCTTGGTACGTTCCCCTCTGATCCCTCTCTTAAGGCCCAAACAGCAGCTGGCGAGATTAGAAAGGAGAGAACACCGACACACACAACACACTCACAGCAATACGGCTGGCCAGGATAAATCTGGTTCAGACTGGAGTGGGTACGTACTTCACCCGGCAAGTATCACCTCAACTGGACCTCTTATGCCCGTGGATTTCCAGCAACCTCACGGTGGACCTTTTGTTGGAACCTCTATCCCCACACACTTACTTAATTTTGGGGTCCAGACTGAATCACGTACAACTCAAGAACATTTTTTTCTGCCGTAGTTTAAAGTCATACTGACTGGTCTGCGCTAATCACGCTTTGGCCATGAGCTGTTTCGGGTACCGCAGAGAGTTGAGTAAGTACGAAGATGTCGATGAGGACGAGCTTTTGGCTTCCCTCAGCCCTGAAGAGCTGGCTGAGTTGGAAAAGGAGCTGGTGGACATTGATCCTGACGCCAACGTGCCCATAGGACTCAGACAGAAAGACCAGACGGACAAGACCCCGACTGGCACCTTCAGCAGAGAGGCCCTCATGAAGTATTGGGAAAACGAGACGCGTAGACTGCTGGAGGACGAGAGAGGTGGAGGAAGCCCCAAACCGGTCAGTACTGAAGTTTAATTCGATCTGTTTGACATTTATGCAATATGCCAGAGGCAAAGCCAGCTTGTTTGAAGTTGTATTAAATTAAACAGATTACTTAAAAAAGTCTATTTTTGAAAGTCATTTGAGGTGCTAAAATTAAAATCATAACAAATCACTCTTTCTTCCACAGTTGCCTTCAAACCATCTATAATAATTTTGATTAATATCCATGTTATATGTTTTTAAAAAAATAAATACTCATAGTTACAGCATTTGATTTGAAAATGTGATCAAAATACAGGATGAAGAACAAGAGGAGTGTGTAACAGAAGAAAACAGCGGAGAAGAGGACGAAAAAGATGTTGAAAATGAGAAAGAACAGAAAAAGCGCAAAACACAAGAGGAAGAGGAGGAGGAAGAGGATGAAGAAGAAGTGGAAAATGAGGAAGAGGAAGAAGCTGTACCAGAGGAGGAGGAAGATGAGGAGGAGGAGGAAGAAGAGGAGGAGGAGGAGGACGAGGAGGAGGAGGAGGAGGAGGAAGAGGAACAAGATAATAAATTAAAACCTGAACCCTCAAATGATTCTGGGGCGCTGATGTCACGGGCCGACACCCCAATGCTACTGAAACCACAGAGGGTGGAGCCTATGAGACTGACTCCTCCCCCTCCACCTGTGGACCCGAACACGACCAGAAACCCGACCGTTGTCGACGAAGCTCTCCAACGAGCTCTGAACAACAACCCTGAACTCACAGAGGTTAACCTCAACAACATTGACGATATCTCACAGGTACTCATGCAGACACATGCCCATCATGTTCCTGTGCTTCTATATTAGCTATGAGAGGTTTGAGTTTGGTCAACTTCCAGCTCGCTAGCATCCTGGTCTTTACTGTTAAGTAACTTTTGATCATACGCCAGCTTATTTTTGGAACCGGCATTCCTGCCATGGTTATGTAACGTAGGTTACATATTTGGCGCAACCAATTATAATGACTGAAAAATCTGGCTGTTCAATATGGAGACTGCCAACCAGTTTTCAAGTTTAAATCAACTTGTGGTTAATTCAATGGCAAGCAGTAGCTAAGAAAGTTATTTTGCTTATTTTAGTGTTTAGGCGGAGTGACAACTTGGTAAACACTGGCCTTCCTGAAGTGTTAATGTCTTCAGGGATGCTTTGCCTGCTTTATGGTGGTGGTGATAGGGAACTGGCGTCAAGTGAAGATCATTTTTAAAACTTCTTGTTTCAACGTTTCAGTGTGATGTATGTTTGTTTTTGTTGCAATGCAGGTCAAATAATACTCTATCTTTATCTAACTTTTTAGGAAACCCTCATCCGATTTGCTGAAGCGCTGAGGTCCAACACACATGTGCGGGTCTTCAGCCTCGCGAACACCCGAGCCGACGACCCTGTGGCTCTGGCCATTGCTAAGATGCTGAGGGAGAACTCGTCCATCACCAGTCTGAATATAGAGTCCAACTATGTGACTGGAAAGGGCGTGATGGCGCTGGTTCAAGCACTTCCTGGAAACAACACCCTGACTGAGCTTCGGTTCCACAATCAGAGACACATGTGTGGAGGGCAGGTAAGTTCCTCTTCACTCGCTTCCCTTCTTGTCTCAATCAAAGCAATCTTCAAAACAATGTCTTGCTTACTCAAACTTCCCCCCACAGGTAGAGATGGAGATGGTAAAGATACTGAGGGAAAACAACACCTTGATCAAACTGGGCTACCAGTTCCACCTGCCTGGGCCCAGGATGAGCATGACGGGGATCCTCACAAGGAACCAGGACCGGCAGAGGCAGAAACGGCTGCAGGAGCAGAAACTGCAGCAGCAAGGCCAACAGGGGGCCCCAGACGGAGCTGTTAACCCCAGAACCAATGCACTGGTATGCGCCATTATTAGACATGTCTAATAAAATAGGTAGGACTTTACATGAATAAGAATTTTTTTCAGATCTGGCCGTTCCATTCGAACTGCCACCCGGAGGTTGCCGCGTGGTGCAAAAACTTCTGCTTTCTCCGGCACTTCACTTAAATTTCAGTTTACTTTTATCATTTACAATTCAATTGGCATTTTAACTGCTTTAATTGCTACTCTTCAGTTTATAATTCAACTTTAATCTCTTACACTTTAACAGCTTTGCTTTGACAGTTCAATTGTTTAGACAACGGCTGACATTTCAACTGCTTTCACTTGTAACTCCCCCACTGCGGGTTCATCTGCCTACAGGGCTTAAACTTGGGGAAAACATGTAAATGCTTTCATCTCATTTCTTACACTTCAAATGACACCTGAGCTCATTTAAATTCTTACACTTCAACTGACACTGCACATCCTTTCAGTGCTTCAACTTCAGCAGATGGTTCAAGTGCTTTGAATGTGAATTTTTAGTGTGCAACTTTCAGCGTAAGCGAGCCTTTTCTAGATATAAATGCATTTGTTATAATCCATTTTCCCCCTCTCTGTCTGTAGAAAGGTACTTCATCACCTTACAGCTCACCCAGAGCCTCTCCGTGGTCCTCACCCAAACTCCACCGGAGCGACCTGGCTAAAAAACAGACTCCTCCTGCTCCACCTCCTCCTCCCCCTCCACCACCTCCTCCTCCCCCACCTCCTCCACCACTGCCTCCCCCGCAACAGGAGAAAAAGAAACCCACCAGGATGATTGCGCAGGTCATCAAGGCGCACGAGGCGGGCAGCAAGAAGGTGCGAAAGACAAAAGGTAAGAAGGGCAAGAAGGGGAAAGAGGAGACGAGTAGCATCCTGAAGGAGCTCAAGAACGCGCTGAGGCCCGTGTATGTGGAGAGGAGAGGGGAGGATTGCAGCAGGCCATCCACGCCAATGAGGTCAGCCCACGACCAGCTGATGGAGTCCATTCGCAACAGCAGCAACCGCAGCCTGAAACGGGTGAGTTGATGGATTTGTGCAACAACAGGGATGTTTAAATAATGTTTTTTAATCTGATAGTCACAACATGCCACTTTTTTAATTTCCAATCTTGTTATCAGTGGTATTGTTCCCTAACTACTGCTTTAGATCGAAGCTGAGTTACTTAGAAATATACCTACATTCCTCCTCCACAAGCATTTGAGCAATGCACTTATTGCAAAACTGCATGTGCCTGCAAGTGCCTCAACAGGCAAACTAAACAAGTAGGAAGTTTAATTTAGATGAGGATGACACAGAGTCAGTGGTGTCTGAGTCATGCTATGTTCTTTCTCCAGTTGGGTAGGCTGGAACTGCACTGTGGTATAATCACAATGCATTTACAGCCAAAGAGAGATATGGAAAAGCAAAAATATAGCCAATAATAATGTCAGCCAAGCCAGTCAAGCGTTATAAAACCTGAAGAGGTAGATAAACTGATACAAAGAAAAAATTGAGGGAAGCATGGAAAACAAAGACATGAGCATTCAGGTTTGTCTCTCTCTGTTAAAAAACAAACAATATGGTACATTGACTGGACAGGAAATTTGATGCATGTGAACTGTCTTTTGCTATTTGTTTCATGTTGGAGAAGAGAGTGAAGTAGTACCTTGGCTGAAGCATTAGCAAAGCTTGTTACATTGTTCGAGTGGAAAATCAGCTTTGCCCTCAGATGGCGGGGTCTCCTAGCTGTGAAATTCTTTCCACTTAGTGAAGGTATTTATAGAAACCGTTCAGTGAAACTTTGATAAAGACAGATATGACACGTTACCACAGCATGCACTCGCCAACAACACACAGCCAACAAAAACAGCCCACCAGCACTTCATCTGTTGACGCCACGGAGGACGTCAAGCAGAGACTTGATGCAATGTCGTGGTTTGCAAGCTTAGCAAGAAAAGATAACATTTATAAAGATTATAATAAATAATATATGTATTTCACAAAAAAAAATCCCCTTCAAAAAGCATAATCTGAAAAAGTCAACAATAAGTAAAGCGTTCATGTCCAGCAGCTGGTTAGGTTAGCGTAGCATTAAGACTGGAAACGGGGGGAAACAACTAGCCTAGCGCCGTCCAAAGGTGACAAAACTATAATGACACAGTTTTTGACTGAATATCCTAAAATAATAACTCGCAAAATAATAAAAAATTAAAGTTTTCTCATTATTTTGAGAGAATCTCTTCTCATTACATCACATTGGTGGAAATGGGCTTCTATACTTGTCTTCCCTACTTGCTTGAATATTTCTGAACTAATGTCGCAACATGACAATTTCGCAGCCATGGAAATGTGTAGTCTGGCTAGTGTACACTGCCAACAACTGGAAAAATGGCCACTATAAATCAGCTTCACCCCTTAAATAACAAAAAATAAATAAATGTAGTTTGTAAACTAAATTATTGTACCCATGGCTCAGAAGTCATAGTTGCTCACAACATGACCGCTGACTCGTGTCCTTTCCTCTCGATGCTGTCACTATCATATTCCTTCAAAAGCATTGAGGCCTTTTTCACTGCCTGTATAAAACTGACATAGCGTTGACATTTTCCAGGTTGAAGTCCCACATCACCTACGATAATACAAGCAGACGTAAAAGAGCTTTATTCCGTGCCATGGAAATTGGGGAGTCTGCCAATGGAGGGATGAAAAACACAAGATGAAAACATGTTGGGATTGCTCAGGAGGCAAAAACTGAATTCTTACTCATGAAAAAGAAAATCTACTGGAAATTTGCACTGCAATAATAGCTTTACAAGTTGTTGTTTTTTACAAGTATTTAAGCATTATTGGTAATATTAAAAGGTATTTCTATTTTAATTTTGACATTATTTGACTGAACTGTTTACTGAAGTTTTCTAATTTGTCGTTTTCTTGTAAAATTGTAAATATGATCTGTGGTTGGTTGAATTATGTATTCATTTCTTAATATAGCCATTTGGTGTTTACAATACTACTTGTCAGTGTATGTGGACTGTTTTCTTCTTATTCTTTGGTTTCTGGATGAGCTGGTTTTGAAAGAAAAAAAAGGATCAAGCTGTTACGCAGCAGTGTGAGTCAACTTACTGGTCAAGAACCACTGATGCATATTCCCACTGCGACACACTCACAATACACCCACTCCTGTCAGAGAGCATTAGAGCGGGGCTTTTGCACACTTTTCTTTGAACAATTCACAAAGCAGGACACATGAAGGGAAAGACACTCAGATACTAGTAACACTGACATCACAGAGGAGACATCAACTTTTCAAGAAAAAAAAAAATCACAAGATCAAATTAGAATAAATATAGCGTACATTTCAACTGATATAGATTTTTTTATGTGAGCCACTTTTTTTAGGTGCTTAAAAAACTCTGTCCACAGCAGTACATTGCTTTGCTCCTGTGTTCGTCTGTTTCTCCAAACCGGGGTCGTGCTGACCTCCGTCTGCTGTAGGTACACACACTCACTATGGATAAGTACCTCATGCAACCCCACTACAAGAAATCAGAACTATCCTTTTAAAAAACAGGTTAAAACGTTAAGTTAAAAGATGTTGGTGCAGGAGGTAAAACTATTGTGGACTTATTCTGAGTTGGTGGGATTTACATTAGATGGACAAGAACCAAAGGATTTAACCAATTAAGAGATGGAGACGCTTGTTCAAGAGATACGTATTAACATGACAGGCTGGGAAGGAGAGACCAGGGTTTGACAGATGAGAGAATGAAAAAGCAAAAGGCTGAGGGATGTGAGCTATTAGTGTCCTAATCCTGGTCCTGCATTTATTTATGTGTCTTGGAAGAGGTCCCTGGCTCCTAAATCCACAGTGCAGCTGTTCACAGACGACACGGTCAGGGGATCAAGGGGTGGCAACAGTGAGAAAAATACTAAGGACATTATGGCAAACCATTTCCCATAGCATACGAGATCTTTTTAGAGTGATTTCCACTTAAAAAAATAAAATATAATAATCATCTTTGCAGTTAGTTGCAATTGCACCAGATTGGTATTAAACATTGGCTATTAATATTGCGTTGCAGTGCAAATGATGTTCAATTCCTGAGATTTGACTGCTGAACTGAAACCTTTTTTAATACAGGTAGCTACCAAATTGAAATATTTGCCATGCTTGTTTATTGTTTTAGGTCCAAACACTGTTGTGTGCGGAGGAAAATGGTGGGCAGTACTGTAGTATGGGGACAAGTATAAGTAAATGTAATCTAGAAGAAAACTTAACTTAATTTAAACAAGACTTGGTCAGAACTAAGCTAAGCTCCTATGCAGTATACTGTACACTCCCCATGCTGAAAAGCAGTCCTCAATGGCCTTCCCAAGTACAGCAGCACAGTATGATCAATGCATTCCTTAGACTAAGTGTCCTAAGAATAAAACTTCCTCTACTCAAGCACATCACTTTGTCATATCTGTCAAACTACCTGTTGTGATACCGGATACCGGTCAACAACACCGTATGTATTTCTTTAACACTAAGCAACAGAATATCCTTTAAGCTCTGCAGTCACAACACTCAGGCCCTTTAACCTTTGCGTTGCTTCCCAATGTATGCAGTTATGCCGATTGCAAATGAAAACTATTCTACTAATGTACTAACTGTAAGCAGCAGAAATCCTAAAATGCTAGCGTCAAGTGCATTAAAAGGCAATTTCACAGATAATTGTCCTAATATTCCACTTTTCTACGGAGCTAAATTCCGGTTATTGGACATCTGGCTGCATTGTAACGGCAACAATATTTGTTGTAAAACGTATATAATTATCTTTTCTATCCTATATGCAGCAGACATTTAGAGGCCCTTTTTGCATCATCCCTCAAAAACAGTCCAAAAGAAGAAATTCTACAGCCGTATAAATGATACCCTTTAACAAGTTTCAACAGCCAGTGTAAGAATTGACAGGGTCAAAAGACAAATGTCCCGTCGCTTCTATAAATGTTTTTGTTTATTTACATGTGTACTGTAGGTGTTGGTCAGGGTCTCTATGGAAGCCAGCAGAGCTGCCGCACCAGTGGAAAGTGTCCTACCCGCTCTAATCCCCCTCATAAACTCTGCAGCACAACTGATTCAGGGCGGGGTGTCAGATGATGTGGACCATCAACTAAAAATAAATAGTAGAGGAATTGAATTGTTGTGGTCATTATTGTGATTGTGACACTTAATTACATGGTCAATTATTGCAGTGACTTTATACTATTACAGGCAATTAATTATGATTGACAGAGCAATTTATAAAATCCTCACTTTTTCCTGGGGGAACAAAAAAATATATCACCTTTTTTGGCCTTCTTTTGGGAACTGGAATTTAGTCAGTATTGTTACATTACTATGACGGCATTTTAGGGCCACTGTGGGTAGAAGTAAAATTAGGGGGTAATATTCAGAGAAAAAATATTGTCTGTCCGAGATTAAAGTCACAAATTTAAGAGAAACACACTTGAATATTCCCTATAGTCATACATTTATGAATTTTTTTTTATTCTCTGACATTAAAATCCCAAATTCACGAGAAAAATAAGTGTTTTCCCTTTATTGCTGAATCCGATTGCAAAGGCATAATATGCAGCAGCTGCATTTAGTAAATTAGTGATTTTTTCTTGTAGTATAATAATATGATGTAATATGTCATCGTACATTACACACACACACGCAGTTGCTAAAGAAAGTTACTAGCCATACTTTGTTCGTCACTCACCCAGTTTTCTTTCTACCTGGCTCAGTGGGTGAAATTGTAGCAGTGTGATAATCCTCTGCTCAGCTGTTCCCAGATATCTCTCTCTCTCTCTCACACACACACAGACACACACACACACAACACACACACACACGATTGTGCTCTTACACAAGTGTAACAAAGTATGTGTGCATTAAGTATTAGGATCCTGTCTTTTTTTTTTGCTTAAAAAAATTTAATCTATAAACTTCAATCAACGTTAAACCCTTAACACATAAGGCAGAAGTTTTACAGGAAATTAAGTTTTTTTTTTAATTATATTTTGATGGAAGTTTTGGAAAGAATCAACATTATGCAAGAGCTGTGAAGGTAAAGGAAACCCAAATACCGAAGTATGTAAATATCAACCTTTTATTGGAGTGTACAATGTAAGAGTTCATTATTTGCCAAGCCTCACTGATAAGGCTTGGCCTCCCTAACATCTTATTAACCGCTACAGAAGCTAACATCAGCGAAAACATGGCTAGGTTTTTCCCCGAAAAGTATCTTAATATTCAACAAAAGAGGGAAATCCTTACATCAAAACAAGTGGCAATTTGTCTTTCAAAGACATAACGTAAAGAGTGAAAATCAAAAAACAAAACACATTTTGACAGGTGTTCTGGATATTTGTTACACTGTGGTATAGACGTTTCTAGCTCTCCTGAAACCCACAACATGAAAGCAATATTAGCATGCTATTTGTTAGCATGTGCGAAATGCTAACATGGCAGCCATAGAGAAACTCTGGAAGGCCAAGCTTTATGTTTTGACACTTAAAAAGGTAAAAGGGGTTGTGGAGCCCTTCAATGAGAAGGTTTAAAGTGAGACCTAAACTTTTGAAAGAGGAATCCTCTTACAAAAACAAATTGAATTCATTAGCAATAAAGTCTTTGTTCAATGCAATACACTCAGGGGTTTTGCTGCTACAACCTTTTTTGGTCTGGTATCACCAGTTAGCATATGCTGGCTAATGTTAGCTAACTTTAGATAGATATTGTTCAATTAAAGACATTGTTTTTCTCATTTTTTGCTAACGTTTGTACATGGATGTACTCTGGTTAGTTAGCAAGCAATGCATAAATAGTGTCTACAGAGGACTGCTGAAATAACGGCAAGAAAAATGTTACGTTATCTAACTTTTACTTTGTTTTCAGCCAGACTGGATGGGTTTACCACACCGGGACAAGTCATGCCATTGCAGTTGTCTCTTAATAAAGAAGCAGATTTTTTAAATCCTTTTCAAAATTAATGCAACAATTTGGCCTTTAAAGTATTGTCCTTTGTGACAAATCTACCTTTAAATAAACACATAGCTTGAATTATTGGCAAATATCATTTAGTTTAGATGAAATGCATGTCGCCATCCATTTGGTCTTTGTAGGGAATTATTTTGTTCTTTTTAATAAGCAGTTCCTATATTACACCTCATGATTTACTAGTTAAGAAAATATTGATACTTGTTTGAATAATGCCATGAATCTAGTGTTTGTTGTCTACAACAGGAAAACCCTACGTTAGCCTCATTGTTTCTGAAAAGTTACTTAGCATAAGGACCCATTACAAGCATCAGGTGTACAACACTAAAATGTCTTTATTCCTCAAGCTTTACATGATGAATGACCTGATTCCCACAAACAGCCATTTATTAATACTCCGCTTGCTGCTGTAAAAAAAGAAAACGAAAACAAAAAGCACAATTTCAACTGAATCTGTAGTGTGACCGTGACAAAAAAAGAACTAAAATTCACAATAGATAGCCAGCCATAACACTGGGCTACCTTTGTGCGTGTACCGTATGTAGTGTGGTGGGTTAAAAATGCTAAATGTCCAAGTGCCTCATTACTGAAAGCATATGCATGTTCCATAATGATACAGACCTGAAAAATGTCCTGTATTCATGCAGCGAGTCTCCTCTTTCAATCTGTGCAAAAATATAACAAGACTCAAACTCTGGAGCAAATTTACAGTCGACAGCAAATTAAGCTAAATATTCCAAAAAGAGCATTTTACGTTTTTTTTTCTTCTTTGTTTTAAGAAAATATGAGCGCTAAACTAGGTTCATTTGAATAAGTAAAAATAAACTAGAGAGCAATAGGGTATGAAAATAGTTTGTTTTTTTCCCCCCATCCTGACGAACAATGAAGACACGATTGATGAAGCATTTCTGGCGACTAAGCCCTCCCTTCAATCACTGACCAAAAGAAAGAAAAAAAACAAACATTCAATTCTAAAGGTTCAATAGAAAAACTTGATGTAAAATTGCACGCGTTAATCTGGGGACTGGGAACTGGGGAGAGGGAACATGCGTGATGGGAGGCAGCAGATATGAAGGATGGCCGAGTGACAGATGGAGGTGATGAGGAAGAGGAAGAGCGATGGAAAAAGCAGAACACAGTTAAAATGAGCCATCGTGCTATCAAGAGACGAGATGGAGATAAAGAAACAACGACCTAGAAGATATGAGAATGACAAACATTTACAGATTAAATGAGGTATTGCACAGATTAATAAAAAAAAAAAAAAAGAAGCATAAAGGCAACAAAAATATACAGCAAAATTATAGAACATTTACATTTAGAGTTTTGAAATTAAAGTTTCTTTTTAGAAAGACAATAACTATTTTAGTGTCATAATTATCCACGGGTTGGGGAGAAAAAAAAGAAAAAAAATATTGCTAGTCCTCCCATTCATCATCATCCTCAAAGTCCTCCTCATCTTCATCGTCATCGTCCTCATCTGTGGAAGAGAAGAAGACGTTCACATGAAGTGTACTGAAACAGCTCAAATGATGGTCTTACAGGCAATGAAATAATAAAATACACCAAATGTCAAGGAACTACTCCATTTTTTTTTTTTTAACGGTAGAAGAGGAAAGGTGAACTTCTCCCCAGGATCCACTCAAATTAATTGTGAAATGATCAGAACGTACTGCAAGTTGCTAAGGACAAAGAGTGTCTGCGAGGTGAATGTAATATAATGTTAAGTAAATAGTAAGCGTTGCACTAATGACAAACTATGTCTACTGTGCATGACAGGAAGCAGGAGACAAAGGTTATAGGTGAGTTGAGTAGATGGAGAATGTTTCTGCGTTTGCATGCACCTGAAGAGTGAATCGCCTTGCTCCGTTTCTGCATCACCTCCATCAGGGCCCCGACGATGCCTGCCGAGGGGGCCGGGGTGGAAGGCGCTGAATCGCCATTGTCTTCCCTCTGTAAAGAAGACGGCATGAGTTAAGAGCACAGGATAAAGCTGAATATGTATTTGATTAAGAGGTGTGTCGCTTGTGACGCATGAGTACCGACCGCTTTGAGTTGGATTCCTTGTCGGATTTGGCCCAGAAGTGCGTCTCTGCCGGTACTGGACACTGGCCTCTCTTTCTGCTCCACCTTCTTCAGCTGGTGGCCTTCTCTGATCTGACTCAGCAGTGCCGACTTGGGCACACCGCCGTCCCCTCCGTTAGCCTCCATGGGGGGCGGAGGAGCAGGGGGTGGAGGGCCAGGAGGCGGGGGAGGAGGAGGGGGAGGAGGCGGTCCTCCGATGCTGGATGGAGTTGAGGACGAGGAAGAAGGAGGTGGTGGGGGAGGCGCCACAGGAATTGAGGCATGGGCTGGTGGAGGGGGAGGTGGGAGAGAGCCTCGGCTGGGCGGGGGAGGAGGCGGTGGAGCGGACATGCCCGGTCGGGACGGAGGGGGAGGAGGGGGTGCAGAGAAGGGAGCTCTGGAAGGGGGAGGAGGGGGTGGGGCACCTCGCCCCCTGGCAGGAGGAGGGGGAGGAGGAGCAGAGCCGTGGTGGGGGGGCGGTGGAGGAGGGCCGCCTCTGGATGGAGGGGGCGGAGGAGCTGGAGAAAAACAAAAAAACAAAAAACACAAAAAAGTTTTACAAAGGAGCAAAATTGTAATTATCGTTATCATCACTGAGAGATCACACTGCAGCCGTGAAGAACATCCAGATCTCTTTTTAGTTTTTTTATTTTATCTAAAAAGGATTTTCATCAACAAAAAGATCTGGATAGTCAAAGAATTTCACAGCACATCTGTCACAAGCGCATCATGCAGTTATATACACAAGCCACTGGGGTTTTATCACTATTGAAAACGGTAAAAGTTTGTTTTAATGTCTCCAGCCGTCGTCATAGTGCGCCAGAGTCAGCTAATGATGAAACATCCGACTCAGGTACAAGCAAGTGTTAAAGAGCAAACTTCAGACTTCAGTAACTGCAAAAACACCTCAAACGCTTTTATTGAATTCTTGCGTTGACATGCATAGTCTGTCACAGCAGATCATACATAGGAACCTACCATTGCACCTGGGCGGACCTGCGGATAAAACCACCACACTAGTTAGACTGACTTAAAGTAACAGTGGAGTGAAGTGTGAGCTCTTCCCTTTTTCTAATTGCCCTTTCCACTTCTAATTTTTCAACGAAAGAAAAGCATGTGGTAATTCCCCCAATTCCTTTTTGCTACTATGGAAGTAACCTTGGGATGTCACAAGAACAGATACTGTGGTACCGAGTCGAAGGTCAATTATAACGTTACCGTGATGTGTTCAAATGTAATCTTGTCAAATAGAGTTTTTCCCGAGAAACTTATTGAAGTTTACAGTCATTTGCAGGAGATGTTTTCAAAGCAATAAGAAATAGACAGAGGGAATTATGGCCTGGTTAACTTCCTACCAAAAGAAAACACATTTCAAACGCAACAGTATGTTGAATTACATGGGATTTATTGTTTTTGTTTTTTACCGTGTTATCTAATTGGCATCGAGAATCCGTGAATTTCACTGGTATTGGCATCGACTACTACATTTCCGTTATCGGGACATCCCTACAGTAAACGAGTTTCTGTTTTTAGGGCCGAACACAATCTGCATTCCATCAGTGCATGTGCCTTACCTTGTCTCCGTAGCTCATTTTTGACCGCTTCGACACCTCCTTTCTTCTCAATGAAGTCGTAGATGACTTTAGAGGTCTCCTTGTCCTTCAGCTGAGCCTCAGAGATGCCGCACATATCGAACAGATTCTTCAGCTCTGGGTCCAAGTTATTTAACTGAAGAAAGAAAAAAAACAAAAACAGAATGTCACCATTTGTGGCTTGATTGTTATTGTACAGAAGCCAGGAAGAACATAGTTGTAATCAACCCAAAGTTAGAACAGGTGTTTTATCATTATTTGGTACAAACGTTCCCCCCTTCAACTGCTTTCGTTTTTCATATTGTGCTCCGAATAATACTGGATATTAAATGGTGGCGTTACGTCCTGTTTCAAGGTTAACTGTGCTAAATGCCACACGGTGGTGCAGGTACTGCTCTAGGCAGATTTATTAACAATGTAGGATATCGCGAACACATTGTTCTTAAAGTCACATTCTCTGAAGTTCAGGGGTCTGGTAGGAAAGACATTGTGTTCGTACCAATATGGTATTTCAGTTTGTGGGGTGAATTTCTGGAACAGTTTGGATTACAACATAATTGTATTCTTCCTACTCCTTTCAGTTTATATTATTTTTGTTTTATTTATTTGTTTATTTATATAGTTCATGACTTAGTAGAGTTTGCTACAGCACATTTTATTTTTTTGTTTTGTTCCTTTTAATTTGTTACATGTTCCAAATAAATACAACACATCTAATTCTCATGATCCTCATCTTCAGATTTTACTATAATATTTATTTCCTACCACAACTGTTTAGGTCCAGTGTTACTAACATGAATTCAAGTTGACCACAGCTGCAAGTACTTTATTCACAGCATCTAAAGTGTCAGGATGGAAACGAAAAAGAGACAAAATGTAGCTGGTAACACTATGAAATATATTCCTTGCTCATTTTACTTTACGAGGGTTTTGAGAGGTGAGCTAGCTTTATTCAACTGACGTCATCCAATTAAAATCAGTCCTTGAAAGCATTAACTTATGAAAGCAAATTATCTGAATTCCATCTCTTTCATTTTCCGTCAGAGTAAAGTCCTCTGACCTGCGTGATCTCATGCTCATCATCCCGCATGCAGCATAATTACCGATGATGCTTTTTGGGAACAAGTCCATGGATTATGCAGATGCAGGTTGATTCTCTTCCCTCAAAAATATCCTTGCGTAACCCTCCTGATGACTTGGCCACGCAGCTCGGCTTAATATTTTGGAGCCGAAATTAAATTTGAAAAAAAAGTCCGTCAAGCAGATTAACCGGGGGGTTTTAGGAATATCTCGAGGTCACGCATGCAGCAGACGTCAACATTACGTTCTTGTTTCGCACTTACATCAAAACCTGTATTTGGATCCCATCCTACATGACCAATGTGCCTGTGAGAGAAGCCAAAGAGAGAGCAGGTGAGATCACAGATATGGTAAAACATATATACAGTACATTTCCAAAAAAAAAAAAAAAAAAAAGTCAGAAATGGCAATTCATTCTTATAATATGGAGATTTCCTGTTTTTCCGTTTATATCATACTAAACTAAATATCTTTGCATTTTAGACTGACGACACAAAAACATCCTCTTGGACTTTGAGAAATTCACTATTTTATGATGATGAAAATAACCGTTAGTCGCAGCCTGGCAGTATAAGGGCTTTATATAAGGATGAATTGTACAACTGAGAATCATACCATGTTATCATGTAGCTCCACCTATAGGCGGAATGCTTTCAAAGTTTGCAGGATAAGTCAAATCGACATGTGCACACGTTTTAGAGTTATGGCACAATATGCGACATGGTATGACATTTTTTAAAAAGCGCCACTGAAAGATGTGTGCAAAATCTGACTCACTGGAAGTTGCTCGGTGTGCCGATGTCTGCCTTGGTCAACCTCTTCTTCTTCGCCTTGCCCTTTTTCTCCCTCTTTTGGAAGGACGAGTGCACAATGTTGTTCACCTGAGAGTTATGGTAACGCTGAATGTTACTGATCTCTGGGTTTTTGATGTCGACGGTAGCCATGGGCAATGACGGGCCTAAAAAACGACAAGAGACAATAAATTTAGGGTTTGTATAAAATACAGCACATGGAATGCATAGAAGACGACAGTTTCGTAAAAATATTACAGAGCAAAACTCAAAACTTGATTGTATGTTTTTTATTATTTTTTTACTTTAACTGGAAACAAACTTTTCTGGGTCAGCAGTGTTCCTTCAGTTATGTAAGCCATTACTTAATAGCACACTAATATATGGTCTCTGTTTGGCACAGAGAGGTCTGAATATTTTATTTGGGCTTGTAATATGTGATATTAATGAATCGTATCATTACTTTGAGTTCTCTAAACTAAATGACAGATCGGGTTAAGATGGATATTTTATAACAGGATTACCACAGCTTGCAATGCCATCGAGATATTAAGGTTTAAATGTGTTGTAAAACGCTTTGTGTCGAGCCGACGGTCCTCCAGTCTGAGCCATTATTCATTCTGAAGGGACATTTTACAGATGGTGCATATCTCAATCAATCACCCAAACTGTCAGCTGTGTTTATTTATGTTATTGTTTATTTAGTGGTGACATTCTTTTACTTACTTTGCCTCACCATGACAGGCAAACACGATGCGTTATCAGACTAATAATCTCTATAAAAACTTACGAACGCAAAATCTGTAGGCAACGTGACAAGATTTTGTTTTAAGATGCATTCAGATTTTCAGATTCAGAGTACTATTGACCAAATCCCGTTTGAGCAGAAAGCAATGGCCGAAATAGGCTAAATAGTCGTCACGCCGTAAAATCTCTAGAGGGATGAACACGCATCAATTTTGACTGCAGGAATAGAAAAACACTTTTTGGGGAATTCTGTAGGAATACAAAATTGAATGGCGACCCAGACACACCCACACATCCTAGAACTACAAAATGGTCACGTGAACTGCTAACGAGCGATCACACTGGGCCGACAATAACAGGAGCTCCAACGTACACATGGTGGCAAACAACGTGGATTTCAAAACCAACAATAAGAGGCCGCTGTCCCTCAGCTGCAGCACGTACCTTTTACACTCTCACTAAAGGGACTTTTGGGGGTTTTGCTGGGCGAGGGCGAGGCTGACCGACTGCGTCGCCTCCTCACCCTGTCCCAAATACACCCCCCGTCTCTTGCCCTGCAGGTGCTCATACTGACACCGAAAAGCATTTTGTCGACCAAGTTGTGGGCTCGCTCTCCGGAGGACGCGGAGAGCTGAGCGGTTGGGTCGGAGAGGGACGGGTACAGTTCGTCCTGAGGGAGAACCAGGCAGTGTAAAGAGGTCAGGCAGCTCCCTGGGCTCAAACCTCCACCTCCTGCTGCTGCTCCTCCTCCTCCTCCATCTCCATTGACTTCGTAATTAGGTTCCTCAGAGGGAGCAGACAGGAAGGTGGTGCAGAACATCATCGTAGCAGCTGACTGGGCATGAGCAATACAGTGAGAGCAAGCTCCGATGGAGACACCAAGGAAGATCCAGGTTCAAAGTAAAGGATTTGTGGTTCAGTTTTGGCGCCGGACCAATCGGAGGTATTCTTCCTCAGTCGAGAAAATAAATATTGTCCGTTGGAAGCATCACATTGAGGAGGTTCTCGTCCCCAATATTGACAGACTGCTTTCCAAAAAAAAAAAAAAAAGACAATTGTGTCTTTAATATGATTTTTGCAAGCAGGTAAAAATCTGTTGGTTGCCTCGTTTTCAGAATTGAGTCCAGTCTTCTGAGAAAAAAAAAAAAAAAAAAGTTTCTTCTTTGCCGAAACCTTAAAAGCCAAGATGATCCCAAAAACACCAGCACGGAAAGTAAGACAACTTGTGATGGACTTGGTGCAACAGTCGGCATTTATTTAATTTATATCCTCATCAGACATCTGGTGGAGTTTACTCGCATACTGTCTGAGCTGTGAAGGCAGACATCCAGCAATGCCATCAGAAGGAAGGGGAGCCAGCCAACACGGAGCCAGCCAACTGCCAAAGTTTACTCTTCCTCTGACATTCCTTCCATCACAGCAAGAGTTTCCTCTGATGCAAATTGTTCACCAAATTTCTGTGTCCCTGCTTTATCCGTCTGTCTGAGCTCTACATACTTTGTATCTGTTTTGCAATCATTTCCTATTCCTTTGACTTCGCATCCCAGCGGGGAGCGCAGTCAAGATTATCTTGCTCGGATTGGCTCGCCGCGAACATTTCCCCCGCCCACCTCCACTAGCATCTCCTCCCTGCGAAACACACAACTGGATCTAATCCCAGCAAATCATTCTGGATTTAGTGCTGGATTTTACGTAACCATTAAAACCCATCCATGCGTAATCCCGCAGTAATCTCGGGGGGTTGCTAAAACATGAAGAATCCGCACGGGGAGAGAAAACGCGAGAAATAAAGGCCGACAGAGAAGCGGTGGAAAATTATGACAGGGCAGATGGAGACAGATGATGGGAAAAGGGCAGCAGGAGAAAAAGGGCAGAACGGACAGAAAGCAAAAAACAGATTTGAGATGACAGACAGAAACAGCACCATGATGCGGTGATGGGAAGTTAGAGGGAGACAGATGGAGGTGGGTGGGAAAGGCACCAGATCATACACAAGAAGCACCATCCATGACAAATCCAAGATGGTACAGACGTATATGCATGACAGCATGATTTCAGCAAGTAAATGTGAAACATCCCTTTTAGATGACACTTAATTCTCTAGAGAGCTAATAGTCAAAAAAATCCTTGGCTGTCAAAAAAAAAAGTCAACCACTATCCCAAATTGCTTTACTGTACAGCAGCTCGGAGTCACATGGTGGTAGCGATGTCATGCGCGACCGTATATGACATCTGATCAAATGTGACCCCCAATGTAAAGCTTCCGCAGGCCCAACGGCGGTAAAGCTGCTCTGCATAGTCGCATCAGCTGAATGTGGAAATGTGTCATTTGTGTAGCAAAGGCCTCTGCACGGCTGCATGCACATACACAGATGTATTAATAAGTCGACTGGGTGCGATCATGCTTTGTGTCAGTCTAAAGCTGCCTCCCTCGGCTTATAGCACATGTCCACAAACAAAAGTGTGCATATCAAATGTATTCCATGCGTTTAGTCATCCCACCGAGCGAGGGTCGGGCCATGAAGGGCACGAAGTTCACAGCTCTAGATTCCACTGCAGGACACTGTAATGTTATTATCTTTGACACAGAGGCATTGCATTGTCATTAGGGCTGTACCGAATACATGTCGTTTCAAGACCTCATTCCTGACCTTGATATTGAAATTCTAAATGAATTGATTTAGAATTAAGACTCACAATATATGATTTCACCGCTATAAGATTCCATTGAAAGACGATTTCAAAAATATTCTAAAAATAAAAGACACGTTCTTATCGAGCGACATTTAAAAAAAAGGACATTTTCACCGTGGTCCAAAAAAATTATTTAAACTGGAGGCATGCACCCGTGTTACCATGCCGTTCTTCCAAAACTTCACAATTCCAAACTCTGCATTAGTGAGTCTGTCAGCAATATGCTTTCTCTCTGCTGCCATCAGGGCGTTGTTATGTTTTACATACTTGTAATACTGACCGCCATTCAAAACCATTCATCGCACCTGCAATCTGACTCTTCAATAGGTTTCTCTTTTACTATTACTGATTCATATATTTACAGATCTCATGCCACATTTTAGCTCCTTGCTGTATTTGTTTATTTGAGTGTAGTTGTATGTTAATGTGTTTGTGTGTACAAGCTTTTGTACATTTTGTATAATTTAATTTCAAATTGGACATACAGTACCAAACGGATTGACACAATTTTGGCCAACAGCGTCCGACACAAGCCGGACTCTGGTTTGACACTTCTCTTCTGTTTATTTCTGAAGCTAAATCGACAAAAAAAACAAAAACTGTGGAAAACATACCATTTGGAGGGTCGCGTCTCTTCTCTGTGAACACACAGACAAATTCAAATCGTTACAATCCTCCTGCGCTAAATAGTGGGTTGGGTTAGTGAGATGCGGATATGTGCGAGTGCGTCAGAGCGAAGGGAGTTCATCGGCTCGGAAGCATTGTGCATGTGCTGCACAGAATGGAAAGTTATGGGAAGATTGCCAAGCAAAAGGGGTTTGGTTAGCGGGTTTTAAGAGACGTTAATCAAAAGACATACAACACCGCTAGTTTTATATTCATACATAAATACAACGCTGTAAAACTCTGAACTCCACAAAATACTGATGCTTTAGCTTCCCAATGGCTGAAGGTCAAACAGAAGAAGCCCTGTAGAGAAGATTAGGCACCCGAAGCAGAGGGCTGAAGGGGGAAGAGATGAAAGAAGGATCCATTTGAAAAAAAGGTCAGGAAATGACCCGGAAGGAGGAAGACAGGCGGTCTTAATCAAGATAAGTGAGGATGAAAGTTGACACTGCACGTGTGCGGCTTTGCAGAAACAATGCATTTTCAAACTCGAATCCTCTGTCTGGGTGAACGCAAACATTTAGGCTCATTTCACCGGATGGATAGATAAGACAGATGCTGTAACGCAGAACAAAATGTTGGGAAAGTTGCCTCACGGTTTTGTCAGTTAAGTCTAATTGTTGGTGCTGATGAGAAAAAAAAACAAAAAAAAAACATGTAAATGTTAAGCACATTGCTGTTTGGCAAAAAATGCTTTTCTTGACTGATATTAAATATATTATCTTAATTAAGAAGAGAAAAAAAAACAACAAAAAGGGCATTCCTCAAGCAAAATCACCGTGATCAATTCATGAAACTCTGGAAATATTATGTCCGTGGAGGGAAGAAGTGCTTCTCACAGCTGATCATTCCTTTTGCTCATTTTAACCTGAAACTGCAGTGCCCCCCTTGGGCCAGTCAGTATATTTGAGTGCAGTGTTGTGATGCATCCCTCAGGTTTGACTAAAAATGGATCTGGTGGTGTTTGAGTTATCATAAACTTTTGAAAGCAAACTGATCCAGGTTTTTTCTAACAGCACAGTATATTTTTGTTAAATATAAGAGTTAAGAGTTAAGAAATAGATGCATTATTATATGACCCGCCATTAAAAGACCGAAATCGTTAAATCTTTCTGTTCACTTTTGTGATTTGACTCTGTAAATGTCATATAAGCACCTTAATGGCTGCAAGATTTAAAACGGTGACATGCGTAATCAAAGGTTTGAAGAACTGGAAGAGATGGCAGTAGATCAGAAGAAGGTCAGATGGTATAGTAAGCAGACCAAGGCAAAAAATGTATGCTTTACCGTTTCCAATACATGATACTACGGTAATATGTACGGAAATGTGCTCATGTATTGAAATTAAGACCCTTCTTGCCCAGTTCTGTGTGGATTGCATTGAAAAGAAATTGACACGTTTAGAGATGAATTTGATCTTGTGTTCATAATTGTGGCTCTTATTTCACCTTTTTAAAAAGACTCACAAACCAAAGCAAAGACGGAAGCAGATATTACATAATGACTGCTTGTTGCTACAACTTTCTACACCCTTGTATTAACATGGTTTGACTTGAAATGAGCTTTCTAAAAAAATTATTATTATTTTTTTTAAAGATGGATTATTTTGAACACAAGATATAAATGAGCTAAACATGTCATTTTGTTTTCAGCCAGTTAGGTCAGTAGGTGGGTTTGTAGGCAGGTCGGCAGCAGCAGTATGTTAGTACCAGATTTCCTCTGTCTTCTCCCGATGAGCTCGTTCACATGGCTACGGAAGCGCTTGGTCTCCTCCTCACTGGCAAAGTTCAGGCCTACCTGGCATGTCTGTAAACGCAAACACACACGCACACACACGCACGCACGCACACGCACACGCACACACACACACACACGCACACAGAGACAGAGACAGAGCACAACAGTAGTTTGTACGAATACATTTGTAAAGTCAATTGTCAAGTGGCCGCTACCCACACAGCTACCTCGTTTCCAGGGTTTCATTTCCAAACCATGATGCACACAGTCCCAGCCTTATCACCACAATCAGCAGATCCCACATACCTCATGGTCTGCTGGAGTCTGAGCCGCTGTACCCACCAACTAAGTTGTTGCTCCACAAACAAAAGCGTCTCCTCATTGAGCGCTTTTAGATGTGCATTAGGTCAGGATTTTATACAACAAATGTTGGGTCTGGTTCAATTTTGAAAATAAAGAAACTAAATCTGTAGGAAACCATGTATATTTTATAATTAAACTGTTTCAAATGTCTTTCAAATACAAAGAACAAAAAAATATATGTTTTATTTCCTTTTAAATCCACTTCTTGATTCCTAAAAGCACAATTTAGTGTTAATTTTGGGAGCATCTTTCATCTTAGTCTTGTGTCAAATGTCCTTGTTCGTTAGATTTAGTTGACAAAGTCTGGGCAATTGAGTGTAATCTAAACCAATTTTAGTATAGTATTAGTCAATGAAAACTGTTGACATTTTTCTTTGCTAGTTATCATGTTATATTAAACATTTCAGTCACAATATCACATTGTTTTTTTCTCCCAAGCCCTGATATGGTGTGCACGGTACATGAAAATCTAACGGCTGCATTGAAAAAAAATGTAACAAAAAAAACGTGAGATTTCGTCTTCGTCTTTCAAATCAACGAAAAATAAAGAGAGATTTTAGTAAAGTAATTTTTTAAAAAACTACATTTTAGTCTGGTCTTTTTGCATGTTGATATAGTCTCCGTTAGTGTTTGTTAAATGAACACTGCCTCCGAGGCCCGTAATGAAGGCATCAGTGCAGGCGAGTTGACAACATGGCAGACATGAGCTCTTTGTTTGGATGCACCACCTTGTTAAACAGGTTAAAACTTATATTACTGTAGAAGTGACAGAATATCTTTTACACCACCTAGACATGGCTACATGTTGTCAGTTTATCTGCTAAGTTTTTCATTTCAATATTAGGTTTCACAGAGGGCATCAGTGTCAATAACTCAAATGTAATACTCAAGACACGGAGGTCCTCTCAAATCATACTCTGCCCTCTCCAGCGGCAAAAAGATGAAAATTAACGACAAATTAAAAATGAAGACTGTCACCAAATGTGGGTGTTGACCTAGAATACGGAGGGTGAGAAATAAAAAGAGAGAGAAGCAGAGAGGGGGAACTCACATCTCCAGTAAATGTGATGAAGTAAGGTTTGGGGAGGTAGATGCTGAAGTTGTTGTACAGCTCCTGCTCAAACATCATCTTCCCCTCCTGTAGAAAAAACACAATGACAAAGTCAGCTTAAATGCTGTAGGTCTAGGGGTCATGGATATCAAATGGCAGTACGCCACCACTGGATATTAATTGTGGCGAGTACCAGTCAGCCAGCTACCACAATGATGTGAATCATCAATGTGCGGCTTTGTATTCACTCGCCTTGATGTCCCAGACCCTGATGAAGTAGGATCGTAGTGGATTGTCTTTGACCAGACAGGCCACCCCGCAGCATCTCCTGTTCCAGCTGGAGTTCCTATCTGCGGTGAACACCTGGACCACGGCTGAAGACAAAGACTGAAGGGGGAGAGGGAGAGAGAGAGGGAGAGACAGAGAAAGACAGAGAGAGACAGAGAGACAGACAGACAGAGAGAGAGAGAGACAGACAGACAGAGAGAGAGACAGACAGAGACAGAGACAGACAGAGACAGACAGACAGACAGACAGACAGACAGACAGACAGACAGACAGA
>CALSCE010009683.1:918020-939311 GCA_943593645.1 Bovichtus variegatus
ACACACACACACACACACACACACACACACACACACACACACCTAAACTCTCTCTGCATGCAAAGACGTGTAGAGTCACACCAGAGCGTAGGACTGTGAGGAATGTTCTGGATTCTACGTCTATGTCACATGCTGAATGATTTTTTACCGATATTGCAATTGTGGTACTATTCACAATATCGGAAGGAATGATCACTTTTGTGGCATTATTCTCATTGAACATGACATTAAAATGATCATAGTGTGATTTTGCCGAGGATCTGCATTCCTAAATCTGTAGAATATGATCCGCAGCACCACAAAACGTCATTCAGAATGACATTTTGCCTTTAACAAAAATACTGCACCTCCTGTGATTTGGATTTTGAACGATTCCATATTGCGATTTTGCAAAAAAAAAATTGGATGCATTGTTCAGCCCTACCGCGTGACGCAATTGCCAGAATGCCGGAGGAATCTATGTAGGAAGACACGCCTCGAGAACCTGCAAAGGAGGAGGCGAGACCTGCCACTTACAGGCCTGACGTACTGTGTCATGGGACAGGAAATGTTGTTTTTCCAAAAGCAAACATACACCCAAAGCTCACACACCAAGAGATCATGACACAAAGAGGATGAGCCACGTCACCTTTACTGTACTAAATGAAAGGAAAGTATGACCACAGTGGGGCAGTTACACGAGAACAGGCTGCGTCAAAGGCTCTCGGACCGACCCTTATCTAAAAGAGCAATCTCGATTATGCTATGCCAACAGCACAGTTCAACTTTTATTTATTAATCTGATACCTTGACTTTATCAATGTCTTATCTGTGACGGCTATCAATAACAGGTGAAGGTGCGACATTCTTTCCAGATGATATCACTGGGTGACAAGAGATTTTACTGAAGCTACTAAGCAACTATGGCCAGGGGAATGATATCATTTTCAAAAATCAGTCTGGAAAACTGTTTTTGAGGGAATTGAGCAACAACCCTGACTGCCGAGAGCAATATCGCCCATCTTCACAGTGAAAGTTTGACTACGTCAAAAAATGTTTTAAAAGGAGTGTCCTTACAAAACTGCAGAGGCAACCACGTACAGCCCTCTGAGTATGCATCTCCATTAAGCACACACATTGTCTACTTTTCAGTCCAACCCCCTGTTTCGTTTAATAGGACAGCCATATACATGTGAAACTACGATCTATTCTAAATGCTAGCAATATTTGACTGTGGTGAGCCACAGTAAAAAAAATAAAATAATTAAAGACACTCTGGAAGGCAAACATCCTTTGATCTGATGCCCTGGAGTCTGTTAGCATTAGTTTTACCTACTCAAATTGTTCATGTAGTTGATTAATATTCAGATGTACCAGCCAGTGGGTATTATTAGCCTGTCCTGCAACAATCTTAAAGAAGGAAATAAAACATTTGAAAGAAATATGAGATTGAGCTAATGCTGTGTAATAGTGACAATGCAACTGCACGTCTTACTAAAAAAACGTGGCTACAACCACTGGCTCTGGGGCTAGCTACGGACACGGTGCACAGGGAGAACATCAAAAGTGACTCAGCTGAATCATGCTACACGTGTTACGCAATATCAGACTCTCACACTATACTGAGTCGTGACAGTGCACGACTGATCTCCACTGCAGTCACACTGGAGCGATTCGACTCCTCGAATGCTGCGAGTGGCACACGTCTTGCATTGGGGGGGACGTGTGAGCTCGTCAGCGCTGTCCTCGGCACATTCTTCTCGGTGGACACACTTCCCGAAAACCGCCAGGGTCCAGCTACGTTATGTAATGCCCAGTACCAACATCATTGCTTAGCCGATTGATTTAACAGTCCACAAGCCACGACTATTAACTGCCCTCTGCTTGCTAGGCTCAGCGCGGTCAGGCTGGGTGGCAGCGGTATGTCAGCACTTCCTGAGTGATTTCAGGTGTGTCGGGCTTTGAGTTCAGGGCGTACAGGCGGAGGCCCAGGGCAGGAATCAAACTTGCAGTTTTCCCTAAATGTCACCGTCTCCAAACGGGACGTCGAACGCAGCAAGTCGCTCGCGCCCAGCCCTCCCTCCCTGGTCCCTTCTGCTGTCAAAACAAACCACTCTCTTCAGTTAGAAGTCTGAAGTGTTTCCCAGGAGAGAGACAAAACAAAACACACGCACACACACACGTTACCTGCGAAATCACAACATCAAACTATAGGCCACAAACGCACCGTTACACCTCATAGCTGGCCTTATCTCCCGTCTCGGGACAGGAAACACGGTGCAAGTTAGCTGTATTAGCTTTGTTTTCTTAGCCGGCTATCATACAACAATGTGATTGAAAAAAAAAATACGTACAAAAAAAAAAAAAACTTACCATGCATTTCCTGCCAAGGTAGTTGAAAAGGCATTCATTTTCCTGCGGTGTCAGTAGTATTGAACCGACATTTGCTTGCCGCCGTTGCGGCGGATGTCCACTCATTATTAGTGATCGATATATAAAGTATGCACCGACTGTAACTCGTTATATGAGAGCCAAAAAGATACATAAACAATCCCTCGGTCATCCGTGGCCTTCGTTCGACCCCCTCGCACCGACTCTGATGATCCCGGAGATCCGCAATACAGGGGTGCCACAAAATGTATGCCGTTTAGGGATGCGGTGCGACGTCCCGCTCCTCTTTAAAATAAGGTCAAAATTGCAGCGACTGAGCGAAGACGGAAAACGGTAAAAAAAAAAAAAAAAAAAAAAAGTTTCCTGGGAAGTCCGGCCGCCAGAGAGCCCAGAGCCAGTTCCATCCAACATGGCAGTGTTAGGACGAGGCCACTATCGGGAATGGGGTCCACGCGTTTCCCCAGCTGTGTCCCACATAATCACCAAGAGACAATGTTGGCACTTCAAACAGAGAGAGGTTTGTATAACAGAAGTTTGAACATGGAAGTATATTATAGTAAACTTCCAGTGAGGAATGTTTACATAATAAAATGACAACTCTCAACACACTCCCCACGGAGATGGTTTGGTCCAGTCCGCCCGTGGCTTTTATGGCAGGAATGTAAGCGAGTGCAGAATGGGAGGAGATAAGAAATAAGGTGCAAGTGGAGAAGATAATGGCATACAATGCACCCTGTGAGAGGAATGATTAAACTGAAAAAATGTATGCAAAGCTAAGCCTACACATTAAATGAACACTTTAAGGCGGAATAGGTGTTCACAAAAGAACCATTATTTAATGATAATAGTGTGCTCTTTTATTCTTAAAGTCAGAGAGGGGCCATGACTCAGCTGTTATCTGGGCCCTAGGATTTCATAGATGATAAACATTCCTTGGGACATGAAATGATTTGCCCCCCTGAACGGAAATGCTCCTGGGACGATACACAGGTCACTCCCTTTCATTGCCATAAACTATAAATAGCTACATAAAGTGAAGTACAATTAAGACTGCTCCAGTTGCTGTACATAGCCTCATGGGTAAGACTGCCAAATCTGAATTAATGCTGAGACACCCCTATTACAAATTGTAGTTTTTTTACACCAGACATTTTAGTCTTCATGCTAAATAACAGACATATTCAGAGGCTACTATGAGTAGCCTTGAACAAGGGCAGCATATATGGCTCATACATATTTTAGTAATGTGCCGAAGGGTATTTGTAATACTCTGCAACATGCTCAGTCAGGCTAATAAATGGGTGTTGCTTGTCTTTGACAAAGAAAATACTTACCCTTGCAATAAATACACTCCAGAAGTGATTTTGCCATTGCCCATGTTTGCGCAGCTTGTGTAAACATTTTGTACTTTTTTAAATAAATTATTGCATAGTTCTACATACAGACAGGAGTGAGGCAGAAACTCAGGCCATTTCTCCTCTCTGGGGGAGGAGGGGTCCCTGCGGAGCTTACAGAGACGATAGCTTCAAAATGTCACTCGTAACACCTGTTGTGAAGGACACTGCACATTAACCAAATTCTGCTTTTCATGATGAAAACACATTTCATACATGTTTATTCTTTCATTTCTGTACAGTCAGGATGAACACAGCACAATATATTGCCCTTGAAAAACAAAAAAAGGATTTTACCTTGCCATGTAATTCTTTATAAAAATGTTTTATTATGTTATTGAGCATTCAGTGAAGCTTTGGCAATACATTTAAGTGTGAAAGATGGGTCTTTTATCCAATACATTACTTTGTAACCAAAGCTGATAGTTTGGTTTCAGTTTTCCAGTAAAGGGCAGTTAATATTTATGGGAGGTGTGGGACATAAACTAAAACCTTCCTACTCTCACAGTTTTTGGTTAAATCTGATCCCTATACTTTGAAATCTTTCTTTAAAAAAAAAAACCTGCTCTTTCACACTTACTTCCATGTACTTCCACCTGGTTCAACCTAATTGCTCCTCAACGGAAGTCTCGCTGGACTAGAAAAACCCGACCGACGTGCAGAGAAACACCTCGGGAAACTCTGCACTACCCCACCTGGCTTTGGCTTAGTGAGGTTTACAAATGTTAGAAATGAGTCATCCTGAGGGAGTAGTTATGAGAACACATGTGTTCATCGTGCAGGAACGTGAAAAAAAAAAAAAAAAAAAAAAAAAAAAGTCATTTTGGAGCAATTGAAGAAAGAAAGCCAGCAGAAAGAGAAGCAGTAAAACTTAGCAGTGTGTGCTTTCAGCCAAGTGCATTATACCCACATTTCCTAAACGCTGTTATAACATACTTAAGCAATTACTTAAGTAAATTGTTCATCCATTGACATATTGAGAGGGATACAGATGCTCTATTCACAGAAGCTCAATGATACCGACAGCTAATAATGCTTGGTATGCACTTACTCACACAATACCAGGACAACTGCACTGAGCAGATACTCTTGCTTATGTCAGATACCTAACTGACATTTCTGAGTAATGCAAACAAGAATGTGTGAGGTGTGAGCAGGGAAGTCTTTTCAATGCATGTTTAAAGGGGAGAGTTCGGACAGCTTGTGGTGTTACATGAGGTACTTATCCATAGTCAGTGTGTTGGAGGTCTGCACGGCCACAGTTTGGAGAAACAGACAAGAGTATCAGCACTGAAGCTAAGCAGAGTACTGCTGTGGATGGTGGTATCACAATTTTATTTTTTTTTGCCACCTAAAAGAAAGGCCCACCTAAAGAAATAGATAGTTGCTGGTCTGTCGCCGCCTCTATCGGTTAGTTAGTTTGTGTTGTTCACACAATAACACAAACAAACTAACCTGTCAAGGTAATGCATGAAAACGGCTGTTTTTGCCAATGGAGTCTGGTGACTTTAAAGAGAACAATGCTGTATATAATGGCTTCAGTTCCATAGTTTGCAGGGCTGTCTCACTGCAAAGTAAAGCAGTCAAAATATTCTAACTATAGCTTACACTAATATTGATTTTTTTTTTTTTTTTTAGCTGAGCCCTTTTTTTTACACTAATATTGATTTTTCTTTTTTCTTTTTTTTTTTAGCTGAGCCCTTTTTTTTTTAGGTGGCTAACATATGTTTTGCTGCTTCCCCCATCCACAGCAGTACATAGGTGTTTCTCCAAACTGGGTTGCCCTGAACTGTCCCTTTAGGTGTGCCTGTATGTGTTAGTAATATAGACTATGTGAATGTATATTTAAGGAATGGAGTACTCTGCATTATAGCTGTTAACGCTGTAGATGTGCTTTGGGGGTTATGCAGACACACCTTCCGGGGCTACCCTTACATGCATACATGCATTCATTTGACCCACTTTCCACAACAAAAGAGGCTATGAGAGGAGGGAAGAGGACAACATGAATATTATATTTTGAATTCTGGAGGAAGACATCCCCTACGGGCTTCTGTATGAATATTTAATGACGTTGGCCTCTCCACATCTCCTCATCATGTTCTACAATGTGGATTTTTTTTTTTTTTTGGGGGGGATATCATATCGAGGTAACCTCAACAGAAAGAATATTCAAACAGTCAAGTATTGCGGCGTGCCCTTCATACTGATTCACAGAGAGGAAGAAAAACAAAGTCCGAAAAGGTTTGGGAATTATTGACGAGCACCTGTACATCCCAACCACAAGAGGACAGCATTATACTAGGTGTTACATCACGGACGCTCCTCGGTGCACTCAGCACATTGGTTACTTTATCAAATTACATTTGCCCAACATGTAGGCCAAAAGGCAAGAACCACCATATTGTGCATAACGCTGCCTGCATACATCATGAGGCACCTAGGAGAACGATGAGAGTGCTGTGGTGAAGAGTTACTGCCCATCTGTTGGAGCAATCCAGCGTCTTACATCTTAATGTTTTGTGTCTTAACAATGGAGGTTGCAGTGTTGCAGTGTCGTGGTTTGGGGCTAAAACAATGCAGCACATGCAAAGCAATAGACGTGTTAGGGCTTCCGTTAAAACTGTGTGCAGTGGTAAATTCTTGGCAATGACCAGCTACGTAAACCCAGGAATATAGAAATCTCATGTGTCTGTAAAATACCTGATCAATTTGAGATTCGATCCATCAGCTGACTTCAGGCTGCAGTGGTAAGAATATGCTTATTTCATGTTGCGTCAGTGCATATAACATTTTTGTTTCGTCATCCATGGTTCACAAAAGAACATTACAGTCCCTGGTACTAAACCTTTTCGGCTCAGAGGGCACAGCCTCTGCATTTGAGCTGACCAGAAATCCTAGTTTTTATCTAATCTGATCTAATGTAATCTGAAATCAAAATAATCTGGATACAACCCAGCAAGGGGAAGTGACAGTATAAGTGACCAACACTGAACACATTTGCTCTTGTCATACAGCAGTCATGAGAAAACATGTTTCTTTTGGTTCCTTAATATTGAGACATACATAATCCTGTTTTCCTAAAGGGGATATATTATGCTCTTTTTTCAGGTCCATATTTGTGTTTCTGGTTTTTACTTGAACATGTTTACATTCCTTAATTTTCAAAAAACATTTCATTCTTTTCATACCGTGTGTGTGAGTATAGCTGTATACACTCTGTCTAAAGCTCTGATTGGTCAGTGTTTCTGGGTTCTTGTCATCTCTACATCATCAGCGCGGGGGAAAGACTGTATTGTGGCGGCACTTTCTACCTACGTATATAATGCATAGTTGTGACATCACAACGTATAGCTCATTTTAATGACAGTTTCTCCGTTGAGCGTTTTGTTACTTTCACATTATTTATATAGCACCTAGACCTGCTTCATAATAATATTTTAAAAAAAACATGGAAATCTCCCTTTTTACAATATGGGACTTTTAACTGAAGTTTACTTGTAGTATTAGGAAATATTAACAGAAACACACATAGGTACACACGCCACCCTCATAAAAACAGCTACTGTTCACACTGTGCCACTAACTCGTGAAATAACCACCACCATTTGGTATTACATGTCCCAGACCAGACACATAAACACATGCAGGGAAAAACAGTCCAATGTATAAATCCCAGACAATGCACAATTACTTGTAACATCGAGGTGAAAGGAGCTATTGTTAGTTGTGTTTAAGCACATTTTCTCTGTAAACTTGCCATATGTAAACATCTCTGTTGCCACCCAGGTGTCAACTTTCCTGTCTCCTAGCTATAGATGGAGAATGTAAAGATGTTTGGCTGCAGATTGATAGCATGTAACATATTATGCAATTATTTTCCCATTCAGGCCAACATGCCACCCAATGGTGTTGTTATCTACTCTCTTGAACAATTTCCATTTGCTGGAATTCTTAATGTGCCGCATGTGGCATTACTTTGAAGAAATTGATTTAACGAGTTTTGCCGCACTTCGCCTCCATATGATATCGAACCAAGTCCAAAAAGGATGACATCGACTGCACATGTAGTTGTGAAATACTGAGCGATGAATGTCAGTTTATCCAGTAATCCCATTTGCTTTCACTGCCTCCGTTATTATTTATTCATCCCATCCCAGGTGACAAGCACTAATGTCAACACCAGTGCAATAACAATCTAAGCTCCATGCTGATGCCCTACTCCGTTTGCTGACCATGAGGACAGTGCACGCTCCGTAACCTCACACCCAGGTGCGCCTTCCTCCTCTGTCTTTTTACATGGTCTGTGAGTTGGTTTTTGAGTTGGTGTGTTGGTTTATGATTGTCGAAATGAGGCCATCTTGATTTGGAGAGGGATATAGAGACCAGTTTACATCCAGGGTGTCGAGCTCTGTTGTCTTTTGTTAGGGAAGACAAGGACAGTTAAATCATGCTAGACTTCTGGGGAGAAAAGGTTTAGAAAAAAAAAAAATCCGGGTGATCCAAGTCTGATCTAAATAGTTTAGTCTCTTGTGTTTATGACTTACTCTAAGAACAGGTGAAAAATAGTTTGGGTGAAAAAAACGTTTTTTTCTGGATCATTGTTGTAAGTTAAAGTACATTTTTCATCTGTGAAAATCACACAGTTTTGGAGGTGATTTCTTTTTTTCTCAGGATATTTTTTGTCATTTCATTTAAATGAATCATTCTTTCTCTTGATAATAACAATAATACAAAACACACATAATACTGTACGCACATTGTGTTCAAACTGCATGGTGACATTAAGAACTCAACTGGAAGAAAACATGAATGTTTTTAGTCCTATTTATTACATGTGGTCGTGGTGCACTTCAGCCCCTTGTGGCCGAAATGACTTTTACAACAACAACAAAATGTTTTGTTTCACTTTCCAAAACATTTTATTCTTGCCTTTTTTTCACAGATTTTAAAAAACTTTCCTGGCAAAACTGATTATTTTTCCACCTTTTTCACAGATGAAAATAAATAAATAAGGATCTTAAGAAAGATAAAGACGGTTCTTAAAAAAACACTTAGATCAGACTTAAAATAAAAATAGATCACCAGATTTGTTTCCCCTTCACTTGCTCACCGATACACACTCATTAACATATTACACTGTAATATGGAGTTTTATTCTGCTTTTCTCCAGCCAGGGAATAGGATGGTTTCACTCACACAGAAGAGCAGAAGCTGTGTGCTGCTGCTTCTCTCGCTCACCCCGTCGATCTTCCCCCCTCTGCCCATCTCTATCCTCCCTGCTCTCACCATCTCCATCTGGCCTGCTCTCTCATCATCTGTCCTGACAACACCCAAAGCCTCCACCCCTCCTGCTGGTAACACTTGTACCACCCCTGCGATCCTCGACTCACCTCCCTCCACCATCAGCTCGATGTCTTTGTCGGAAGCCTCGACTACGACTCCATCCAAATCAACATCCATCTACATCTTTGACCAAACATCCCTCAGAGACCGCCTCGTATCCTCAGCCCCTAGTTTACTTGCTGCCTCAACCCTGCAGGCATCTTACATTATCCCCCGACACTATAAAACCACCTCACAATCCACCATGCCATTTGTTCAATAGGACTCCTGTGTCTTCTGACAAGCTTCCTCTTCTCACTGCCAAACCATTCCCTCCCTCCAACTCGACTTCACGTCCGAAAAGTGTGCCCCCCACCCCTCAACCTCACACCGCTTCCCCCAAACTCCTCTCTCCTGTTTCAATGTCGTTCCTCTCCACAGCGTTCTCGCCTTTTACCCCTCGAACATCACCTCCTGCCCTCGCCAAAACTCCACCCATCCCTCTCCCCGAAACCCTGACATCTCCTCCAGAAGCAGGAGCCTCTGGCCAGCCCGGACCACGTCCGCCTCCCCCTCCCCCCCACACCACAGGCCCGATGTTCAAGCAGCAGCCTTTCATTGTCAGTTGGAACATTCCTGATCTAGTGTGTAACAGGCACAGCTTCTCTCTGGACACCTCGCCCTTTAAAGGAGTGGCTACACCTGCAAAGGTAAGGGGAGACATTTGAATGTCAAACGTGTATCGAGCTGAGTTAAGCTATTTACGTTCAAACCCGTGGATGCAAAACCGATGCTGTAATCGAATCACAAGCTCATTTACATAGAGCGATTATGGAAGAACATTTCTGGTGATGCGTTTTCTAAAATGTCAACAGATTTAGAGCAAGTTGCTACATGTTTTGCATGCATGCTGACAACTTGATTCTGTGTCTGGTTTCTACATGACTCAGTAACATGAATTACAGGTTAATTGAAAAGAGGCCTCTTTCACTGGATCTTATAAGGCTGTTCTTCTCATTCATATTTATGGGGAAACACTACAGGTGAATAGGGAATTTTCTTTAAATGGTTAGATATGGCCAGAACAGAAATCTTAATATCGGATGAAGCCACGTTCAAAATTGTTGTTGTTGTTCACTTGTTTAATTTTGTTGACATATTAGAGGGTTTTTACGGAGGGAATTTGGGATATCTCTTTTTTTTCACTCCATAAATCAGGAAATAGTGTCAACAGCCTAACTATGTCTGCCATGTTTTTAGGACTGAAATGGTATATAAATCAGGCTATGAATGATTTATGAAAAAACCTTCAGAATATAGATGAGAATGTGAAAGTTTGCTGTATGTAAGTGGGACTGAAGTTGAAGTTTCTGGCTCAGAGTATGAGAAAAAACTACTTTAGAGAAAATTTAAATTCCATACATTTGCACTACAGGTGAATAGGGTAAAATCTTTAACTAATAGATATCACCATGACACTTCCGTCGTTGATTATTTACCCTAACACAATGATTTTAGCTTTAAATATGCAAATGAGGGATTATTTAATGTTGAACTCAGGAGAAATCTACAGGTGCAAATAGACAAAAAGTAGTAATATAAACACCTAAATGTGTATTTTGGCTGTTTCCTTTCCACTAGTCTAAAGAAGACTTTCTGCTTTGAAAGACCAGTGCATCACTTTGTCATGTTTCTGCTGCAGCTCCCAGGCCAGTTCCTGCCTCTGTTCTACACCGACCAACTGGGTCTTTACCCACATGTAGACCTCAGCAGCAGGAAACAGTTGAATGGGGGCATCCCTCAGAGAGGTAACCTGAAAGCCAGTATGAACAAGGCCAGAGCTGACATTAACTACTACATCCCATCCAAGTGAGCCTACCTAAAAATACAATTACAAATCACCCATTTCTGTTTGACACATTCCGTGCTGATCTTTAAGCATACTTCTCCTGTCTTCCATGCAGGACGAGCCGGGGCTTGGCTGTGATTGACTGGGAGGAATGGCGCCCCCTGTGGGACAGAAACTGGGGCACTAAGAGAATCTACCAGACTTTCTCTGTGGCGCACCTTATGCAGACTAACCACTCCCTCGCAGTGCAGCAGGCCACAGAGAAAGCAAAACAACAGTTCCAGGTCAGGACAAACAGTGCGAACACACAACACAACACAACACATTCCATAGTTCTGAATGTGGCGGTAGTTCAAAAAATGTATCACCTTCGGGTAAGAAATGAGCAAATATAGAAGTTAGAGCTTTACTGTTATTTAATGAAGAGTCGGAAGTGTTGAACAGAGTTAATCATTTTCAGCTGAAAGGACAGATAACCCTCACCGACGAGTGTTGTAAGAATCCGACCCCCGAGTCTACAGAAACACAAGTCATTATAGAGTTGCTTGGGCAGGACCACAGCTCATACACATGTCTGTGTACCAAATGGGAACAAAGGCACAGAGACATCACACATGTTAGTTACGACTGTTAACATCCGTCTGCTGACAATGGTCAGGTGGTGCCTTACTGTCTGTCACATGCTGGCAGGCAGGGACATCAGACCTGCGGAGTACAAATATGAGGAAACACACTGTAAGGCCAAGTAACAACTTTATAGAGACACAAATATAACCAGAAGACTATATGATACATTTCCACAACACTGAACATCTATTAAATAAAAATTGATTCTTCTATTCTTATTTTCACTCAAGGTGGCAGCTAAAAGTTTCATGTCAGGGATGCTGGCAATGGGTCGAGCTATGAGAGCCAACTATCTCTGGGGCTTCTACCTGTTTCCTAACTGCTACAACTATGGCTGGGAGAAGCCATTCTACACAGGCCGTTGCTCTGAGGAGGTGAGGAGGCAGAATGACGAGCTGCTCTGGCTGTGGAAGTCTAGCACCGCTCTCTACCCATCTGTCTACCTGCAGGTTGGTTAGATTGTAGGGCAATATTGTTGAAAAGAAAAAAAATATTATTGATCCCTAATAACTAAATTTTTTTTCACGCATCCTTGCACTTTTTCAGGTCTCTCTGGCAGACAATCCCAGAGCCGCCCTGATGGTGAGAAACCGCGTCCAGGAAGCTTTGAGAGTATCTGCCCTGCCCAGAAAGAGCGTGTTTTAAGCCTGGACCGTGGAACTTTTAACAATACTTGATTCTCTAATCTGAGGGCTCTCAGAGTAGAATAAGGGGCTAAGAGTTCAGAAATGTAAAGCAGAGCCAGACCATGTAGGGATTTAAAAGTAATTAATAGAACATTTTGTTTCTGAAGTTGAGGTCAAAAACAGCTCCCAAGTCTCTACCCGAGTGTTTTCTGTTAGTTGTTTTATGGTCACTCTCAAACAGAGAACATGTTTTGAAACAACTCATTAGTAGATTAGCTACATCTTATATTACTTCATCGCAGCAGTGAGGTGTTTCCAGCCTGAGCTTTAAGAGGAGTTTGGTTTCTCGGTGTAACAACACCCTGTTCAGGTGGTGACCCTCACCTGAGCACGTAATCCTTATCCTCTCTTCTCACCTCGTATGATGAGTGTGTTTTAGGGGAAGAGCAACAGTGTAAAAGTCTGTGCACCATGCATGTAGTAGTAGAAGAAGTATTCAGATCCTTTACTTAAGTAATACCACACTGTGCGTATGCTGCATTCAAAGCCTTGCTTGAGTAAATGTATGTAAGAATTATCAGCAAAATGTACTGAAAGTAAAATAATTCATTGTGCAGTAGAATGTCAGTGTTTTACTATCATATGTGATGGTTTTGGATTAATATCACTGCTGCATTAATGTGCATGTTGCACTTTACTGCTGCACATGTTTAAGGTTGTTTTTCTACACAAATGCGTCATATTTTACAAGATCATCATATGTTTGTAGCTTTGTTTGTAGCACCATGCATCTCTAAAACGTCAACTTCTCATGAGAAAAACAGCCCTGTTTTCACTTTTGTGCGTATTTCAGCTGATCCAAGAGGGTTTTTAAATTGTTTACCTTAAGTTCATCCCAAACATTCAACATCAACACATCTAGAGATGCGTGGTTTTCACTAGGACAGGAAGGGAATGAAAAACTGAAATCTGCAAAGTAACTAAAGTAGAGAGTAAAAAGTACAACATTTGACCCCTGAGATGTAGTTTGCCGTAGAAGTATAAAGTAGCAGAAAATGGAAATATTCAAGTAAAGTACCTCAAATTTGTACAGCACTTGAGTCAAATGTACTCAAGTTACATTCCACCTCTGCCTGCATGCATATATGATGATCTCATTTGTGAATGCCTGTGGCAGTTTCTGATCCAAAGGCAATGAGGGACATGTTTAACCATTTGTGTGCAGGGAGACTTGGTCAGCACCATTGGGGAGAGTGCAGCAGTGGGAGTGTCTGGCGCTGTGCTGTGGGGGGCCAGCGCTGACTATGATGACCAGGTAACATCACCCCGCAGACCTCCACTGCACTGCTGAAAGACATGACAGTGTGCTGGCGGCAGGTAGTCAGACCAGAGACAATGTGTTCAATTAGAATGACATAGGAGTCTGTAACTGACTGATAATACCTCAGCGACTCAGGTGCTGATGGATTGTGCTGGTTGGTAGTGTAACAGTATTAGTTAATCCATGGCAGGGAAACCGGGATTAGCTTGATGATAGTGACTTTCACTGGGTGTTTAAAGTCTTCCGAAAGAGACCCTCACCATTTCAATTCAAGTTAATTCATATTCTTACAGTTCTTGTGTATAATGCAGTGCATTAGGTTGTTTTTTTATATTCCATCTTTCCTAAATCCGTCTTGTTGTTTTTACACTTGAGTTTCTGCATAGGATAAAATCATGAGCCAGGCTTGCCCATGACTCCAGTGTGGATGCAAAGCTAATCTAACCCTGTCTCCTAAACAAATTCCCATAGCTACATTATAACGTATTATAAATTATGTTGCGAGGGAAACTTATTTCCTCCCGATTATCGTCGCAGTTTTAAGCACGAAGCTAACCTTGTGAATTAAAACAAAACAAAAACGCTCCAAAACTACTTGTAAACAGATCATGGTTAAACGCAAATCAAAATACATCAGCGTTGACTTTTGGTTTCCCACGGGACATGAACAGCTGTCTCTGGGTGAAAGTCCTGTGTTTTTATTTTCACTCACTCTAACCTTTTACTTGCATGGCCGTCCGCAGACTTTGATTTGAAACGTATTTGTGACACGTCAAAAACAAAAGTAATCCGGGAGAAAATACGTTTCCCTCGAAACGTAATCGATGATGCATTTTTGTTGTATGGGAACGTCATTTCTAGGACAGCAGGCTGCAGCTTCATATTGAACTGACAGATACTGTATGCTACTGAACTTCTCAAATATTGGCAAGAAAGCCAATACGAGTATTTCCTATAATGTCAAAAAAATATCCCTTTAATCACATGCAAATGTTTTGTTTCAGACCATTGAATATACATATATCAATAAAGATTCACTTTGGAATACTTTTCTCTTCTTTCCCTCCCTGTTCCTTCTTCAACTCTCTTTCCTTTGCTCCCCAGACATCTTGTGCAGCCCTCTCATCCTACCTCTCCGCCACCCTCAACCCTTACATCACCAATGTCACAGTAGCCACCCAGCTCTGCAGCAACTTCCTGTGTCGAGGGAATGGCCGCTGTGTTCGGAAAAACTACAACTCCAATAACTACCTCCATCTTAACCCCGAGAATTTCCGGATCCTGCATGTTCAGAAGCGCTACCTTGTCCTAGGGAGACCTACCCTCACAGACCTGAAGGCTCTGAGCAGGAGGTTTACCTGTCAGTGCTATAAAGGACTGAGCTGCTCTCCCAGGACTTACAGAGAGCTAGCCAAGGCCCTGACATTTAGTGTGAAGCAAGGGCTGGACCAAAAGTTTCACACTCTGAATAAAGCCATGTTAGATGATACGCACCAAGCCAGTATTGTGAAGGACAATGTTCAGAAGAACCTGAAAGTTTAGCTTGTAAACATTTTTTTACAGAGTTTTTTTCTTTTTTTGCTGAGTTGAAGTTTTTTTCTTTCTTTTTTTTTTTTTTTCATGAAACACACCACTAAAATCAAACATTCAGACCTGGGAATTAGCCAGTCCTGTCACAATCCATAGCTGGACACGTCATCTGCAATATTAAAACAACTCAGGAAGCATCACCTCATCTTGCGTGCATACTATGACCACTGACAGAATGTGACATGTTCCATAGTCTTGCTGAAGAACAGGTGTTTGCTCATGACCAACAATTGTGCTATATCAAGTAGGTAGCTGTGACAATAGTATTCCTACTGCTGGCTATTTGTATATGATTTGACTGTATATGTAAACAAATAGACAAAGAGACAGGGAGGCCGGAGTGTTGTTGGTTCTGCGTTGAGCTTGCCTGACACAGTACAGAGGACATTGGATGACTGAGTGAATGAAGAGTTCCGTTACACATTCAGTCTCAAAATGTGATTAACCAAATTAATTGATTAGGCTACATTCATATTCGGTTCGGAAAGCTGTCGCTGTCAGCATTTTCCAAGTGATGAATTTGCTCACTCCTTGCGCAAGTGTTTTCACTTATATTGCCTGATTAGAGCTCCTCTCATCAAAAGCACAGGTGCTACTAATTAAGATAAGTCCCAACTTTGCTACGCCAAACTTCAACCTGAGCAGAGGTCTCGTCAGAAAAGCGAAAAAAATTTCCCTGTGTACACGGCCTTAAAAGCTGCTTTAATAGCTGTTTAGGCCAGCAAAGGGCTCCTCAAGAAGCTAGGTAAACTTAGCTAAACTTAGGGTTGTTTAATAAACAGTGTGTTTATTATGGCTTTTTTTATTTTATGGAACTGCTGTCAGCTTCTCCTGGAAACAGGTTTCTAAATACACACATGGATAAATATGGCAGATGTGCTGTAAAACAAAAACAAAGAGCTTATAAAAGCTAGGAAGCAGCAGAGTTGTTAGCTAAGTTTCTGTGTGTTTGACACTAATAGTGGCCTCTTTCAGTCACATATTAGACATTTGATTCAATGTTAATACACAAATATAGATTAATGGAGCCTTACGGTTGAAGGTTAATCTACATGACAAGGTACATTTTTCATGTGTTATCAGTGAAGAGTTGGCTAATGGTGATGCTGCTAATTAACAGTCAAACTGTTGCATCTCACTTTCTGTTTTCATCTGCATTAACCGTGTTTTCACGGTTGTACACAGAAGTTGTATACTTCTGATTGACTAATGAGCCTTTATGGAGGAGTCGGTGTATAATATTCCCACTGTGCTGTTGTCAGCAGATTCCGTACGTCATTGGTGTATTGATGGTGTCCTTTGGGTGGTAAGGGTGCAAGGGGAATCTGGATTCATGTGTTTGCTTGTTTTAAAAAATACATTCTTGATACGGGTTGATACATTCTTGGTTATTTAGCCTAGTTTTAACCACTTAAGGCTGCTTGTGACGCAGCAGTGAGCATCAGAAAAAAAAACTGTCTTGGTTCCTCACTGTGTTTTTTCACAACAATATCTCGACAAGGAAGCGGTAACGAGAGATAACACAAATAACTGTGTGTACCAGGAAGTAACTTGGGTGTTCCACAGTCATAAAGCCAGCCAACTTGTTTCATGCCTGAGTTAAGATATGTTGACAATTCAACAGTTGGTTGTAGATGATGGGGAATGTTTTAACAAAGCTAAAACGCCCCAGGAACCAAATGACAATAAGGAGAAACCTAATTGTTCTTCCTTATTGCACAATGTTTCTTGCCAGACGTGCCTGCTCTGCTTCAGTGATACAGTGTGAAACATTATTGCTCAGAACTCTGCTGAATAACGTAAATGGCTAAATTGGCTAACGTTAAAGGAATGAATGAATGCCAGTTGTACCACAGGAATATTTTCACTTTTTTATTAAGTTGTACAGTACATGCCATTACAAGTCAAATTGGTGAATAACGCAGCACAAAGTATGGAAAATCTTAACAATGGACAAATCATTCGTTCAATGAATGCACATGTTTAAGAACATCTATAGCTGCCAAGTTGGACAAAAGAACAACCCCAAACAGACAAGTTCCAGGTAGGGCTAACTCGTGCTGTAAAACTATAGTGCTAGATGTATCAGTTCTGACATGATTTCAAAATAAGTTTTGACACCCCTTTTTTATTGATAAATTAAAGTATAGGCTATAATGTTTGTGCCAATTACCCTTACGTTACCCTTACCCTAACTATGTGCAGACACAAATCTATTTGATTAGCAAGAAAATCTGGTTTCTTCTTTTAAGAATCCAAAGTTAATGATTAACATATTTAATGATGTGCAAGAATTTCAGCATCAAAACAGACCCAAATCTACCAGAACAGAATTAAAATTTATTTGAGCTTTGCGTCCAGCAAATCCCAAGCTTATCTACAAATACAGAAAATAGTACTTATTCCTACAATAAGTTAAAACAAATTATCAGAATTTAGAGTTGTGATTAAAAACATTTTTAAAGAAATGATTTAAGAGCGGCTTCATAAATAACTAGATTGATTCTAGCACCAAGTTGAAATAAATAAATGCAAATTAAACAGCTTCAACTGCTGGCAATGCGAACTCCAAATGATGGTAACTTGCCTAACAAAGTGACTTGTATAGAGAAGTTTGCTAAGATTCACCAACATTTGTTTAGTCACAGTGCAAGGTACTTATATTAGTTTGTTAAGGCATAAGACCACTGTAAAGCAAATGTGGGTGTCAGAATATGCTCTATACAGTTGAGAGTTTATTTCGGGAATATTTAACTAAACTTTCTCTTCTGGATTTCCAATAGGTCTGTACTAGACTCACTTTAAGTTAAGGTGATTGATTTAAATGTACTGTTTTTGTTTGTGTTGTGTGTGTTTGTGTATATAAATCTGTACATTTGATCAGCTGTAGTTAAATGTACATTATATTTGTGCAACAAGTCTCGTTCTGATAATGAAACCTCACTGACTGAGATGGTCATTGGTGCTGAAGGTTAAAATATTTTTATAATCATTTTCAAAACACTGGGTGCCTATATTTTTGTATACAAATTTTTTAAAAAAAGAGACGCCCCATGGACACTGAGCCTTGAGTTTGGTTGACTCCATTAGCACAGAAAGGCACTCCAGCAGAGTAATGTTTGGTTCATAAAAGATTCACAGTAAAATCTAATTTCAAGGCTCCTCGTATCCATGCTACATGTATTAGACCTACTGGGTTTATCTCTACTCTAATAGTTTCCATGCATTAGTCGGTGGTCATATGAACAAGATGAGTGAAAATGGGGAGTTTGTTTAAAAATGTAAATAACTTTAAAATAGGAAAAAGAGAAACAAAACTGATTGCTTGCATGTAAGAAGATGGTACAATGAGTTACTGTCCAGTTGTTTTTATTTATATATATATATATATATATATATATAAATCCATACAACTTCCAGATGTTTTATTTGTGCTTTTTAGCATGCAAATATAAGCTACAGTTAAAGCATGCTAATAAATATGTAAAATGACAGAATCGATCAAACTCAAACTAGACCTGCCACAATGCATGTAATGTATAAGACGGCAAGTCTGTCACTGCAATCCATTAAAAACAACTGAATAGTCACACTATTCTCGAAGACTTGTAAAATATTAATATTAAAACTATATTTTACATCAGATAGATAAAAATGGCAGTAGGTTAACTGAATTTAAACAGGTAGGTGAGCAATTCAGAGTTGGTTGTGTATTATCTTTAGTACTGGACCCAGAAATCAGAGTTGACAACTAGAAAATGTCTCATCTGAATACTGGTAATGAGTGACTCCGAAGTTATAGGACTCTAAACCTGCTAAAATATTAGCCAAACTTTACAGAATGTTGAATCCTCAATTCAACATCCTAACAACTGTTGCCATGGCAACATATTGCCTACCAACTGTCCAAAGAGTCTATGTAATTATCTTAATACTTTGCTATATGGACAGTGCAGAGCCCCTGACCTATGGAGGCCAAACTGGTCCCACATTATATAATTATAGCTCTTTCACTTCTTGATAAATATCAGCATTTCTATTGTTTTTATTAATCTTCATTAGTCTATTGTTGGCCATACTTTCCTTTGAGTTAAAACGTTAAAAAAAGAGAAATTAAAGTGTTTTTTTCGTTGACTCCAGCTGTCCATTATCCTCAGTGTTCTCCCCACTCAAACCACTCACATCTTTGGTGCACTTGATTCTCAGCAGGACATTAGAGAGCACGTCCTGATACAAACTGAGGCAGACCCAGCCTGGCAAGTAGAGCAGGGTGATGAGCCCCATGAAGTTGTGAGGATAATGGGAGTAGTCCCAGGAGCAGGCGCCAAACTGCCTCAGGACCAGGCCCCAGGAGAACTCCCAGGTGTAGATGAAGCACACGTAGATGGGAAGCCGACTCCACGTGCTCCAGCCTCTGCTGAAGTGCAGGTGAAAGTAGAGCTTTTCCACCACGAAGCTGCAGCTCCCGTACATCAGGAAAGACCACAGGGACGTGTGGCCGCTCAGGGTCCGGTCAGACTTCTCCACCAGGTTGAAAATGGAGGTGAAAAGCACCTCGTCCAGAAAGCCTTGCATCCCAAAGAACAAGAAACGCACAAAGCCGGGTAGACCGTGAAGAGGCCCCCGATTATGACCGCTGTCCTCCGGGCCGGGTTGGCTCGGCGCGTCGGGGGGGCAGGAGGGCTGATACCGCAGCCGTGACAGCCCTCTGTGAAACAGCTGGCCAAAATAGAGAGCCAGGATGTAGTGCACTGCCAGCTGCGTGCCAGACACCACCCTCACCTGCTCGGTCAAAGTGTTAATGTTCCCGATGAGGATCTGCAGCCCGATGTAGATAGACGGGTAGAAAATAAGATGAAACACCACAGGCCGACCTCGGAAACACCTCTTCTGTGAGTAGATCTTCTCCAACGCAAAGTGGGTCAGTGAATGCATAATGCAAAGATACGGGGAGGAAAAGCCCACCAGCTTAGGGTCTCGGTGATTTAAAAACCCCTGTAACGATGAGAGCAGGACATCCAGAGTCACGCCGTGCATCCCGTAGAAGTAAAGCCGCATCCATCGCGGCAGCTCGCGCAGCGACCCCCCAGCGTCCTCGGTCTCTCTGGACGGTTCTTGTTGGCGGGGTATTTGCGCCGTTTTTAGGACACCGGAGGTGTCTTCTGAACAGCTACGAGGCCCGTCTCGCCACCGGCTGGCCATGATCAGTCACTTGGTTTGGAGAGATTCGGCTTCCCTCTACCTACACATTGCTGTCTCTGCTCGCTGCAGTCGCACAGTGAAAGCTGCGGCTGCGAGCATCTCCAGCACTGTCCTGACTGACTGCTGCGTTCACGTGCTCCGTGGAAAAACCTGTTTTCGTGCCTGGCTTGTCAACTCAATTGGGGAACAACGAACAAAAGTTATTTTCAAAAGTTCATTTGGTTTTACTTGTCAAAACTCATAGTGATCATCCTCGTGTTTAGTGCATTCCCTTACACATGACGGCCTGTTTTTAATTGTGCATTGCTTCTCCATGTTTACCTGCCAGCAGTCTTCTTCTCCCATGCCTTTTGTGGAAAAGAAGAAGCTACATGGCACAGGTGTTGCGCTTCTTGCATGTTTGTACATGTGTCTTCGTAAAAACTCAGCTCCATAACACGCCTAATAATTAAAGACTCCACAGGGTTCCTCCTAAATTGAGTCAATTGGAAATAACAAGCTATAGTAACTTTAAAAAAGCCTGTCTAATTGATGTGTTGTCATGCATTAATCAAAATAAGTGCCAATGAAGTAAAACAGAATTGGTCATCATGAGGGACCGAGCTGGCGGGCACGAGGAGTCACTGGTGTATTTGAGAAAAAAGTGTTGGACGAAATACTCAGATCTTTTACTTCAGTAAAAGTAGCAATATTACAGTGTAGAAACACTATTACAAGTTAAAGTCCTGCATTCAAAATCTTACTTAAGTAAAAGTACACGGCTATTTGCATCAAAATGTACCTAAAATATGAAAAATAAAAAATTATCATTCTGTACAATGGCCCATTTTAGAAATAATATGTACTATAATATTGAAATATAATTATTTATGTGTTCATCACAACATTGCAGTTGATACTTTTAAGGAGGAGATTATTATTATTAATAATAATTGTTTATATACATACATACATACATACATACATACATACATACATACATACATA
>CALSCE010009683.1:939321-992515 GCA_943593645.1 Bovichtus variegatus
ACATACATACATACATACATACATACATACATACATACATACATACACACATACACACGTTTTGTCTTAACCTAGTAAACATGATGATTTATTTGATTTAGATTTTGTATTAATCTTAATCTGTATCTTCAAAGTAGCTAAAGTTGTTAAATAAATGTAGTGGAGAAAAAAGTAAAGATATTTCCCTCTGAGTTGCAGGAAATTAAGTACAGTACTTTAGCAAATGTATTTAGTTACTGTCCATCAAAGATCCTTGTCATGTCCTGTGTCTTGTGCATTGGTGAAGTCAGGAATGAAAAACGAATTTCCAGCATGATTCTTTGGAAGGTCCATGTGTTTAATCCCTTTTACATTCCAAATCGTTTTGTAATAGGCCTAACTGTGTGTGTTTTTTTTTTGCATATTTAAGACAAAGAAAAGACATGATCTTCAGTTTCCATTTGATTTCAGACATTAGTTACTAAACTAAAGGGGAACGCATATAATGCAAACTAAAGTGTGACTGTACAGAAGTGAAATGTTTGCAAACAGAAACAAAGTAAGATGTGTGCAGGAGGTTTACAGACTGCATGGCCGTCAGTCACACATGCACTTTGTGCTCTGCATTATTTGCGTTGCTATAACGATGTTTCCAAATGTCCAAATAGCACTTGAAGGCAGCATTTGAAGAGGTGGAGGAGGCGGTGTAGCTGTGTGGCGGAGACGGGACATTTGTGCTCTGACGCGGTTATTAATTGAACTCGCGTCCCCCTGCGACGTCCTGACGCTGTTTAATTACAAGTCACTAATGATAATTACAGCAGAACACTGAGCTGTTATAGTAGACCAATATCAGTCCTCACTAAACTCATTTGTTAATGTAGTAGGCCATTACTAATCCCTCATCTTTCATCAGAATTATATCCAATTAGGTAGGCCTACCTATCCCTGCGTGACGAAAGACGAATATGTATATATAGATGGCCTGTATCATAAATCCTATGTGTATTCAGCTGTCGATGAATGTGCGTGTTTCTGTATGTGGATGCAGCCCAGTCACAATATCTCTAACCACTTCCTCTTCTGGTTTCCTGTTGCTGTTGATGCTATTGATGCTTTGTTGTTACGGACTGTAGCCTAAATAAATAGTATAGAGAGTGATACTGTAGCTAAGGCTGCTAAGTGGCAGCAGCAGGTGTGACATGGTGCATTTTGGTGTTGTAACTCACTCACTTCTTAAGACGCATCTTATTGGTTCATCTCTGACAGGGATACTTTGTGAGGAGGATGTATCTGTGTGTGCTGAATGCATGCATTAGTGTTTGTTTGAGAGTATGAATTTGTACGCTTTTATTCTACCTCTTTGAACAGTCTTTCACGGTTTCAGTGTATATTTCCCAGTATTTGTTTGCACTTTGAGTGTCGGCATGTCTCTGCAGGATGCAGTTTTGTGTGTCCAAACTGTTTTGCTGTTTATATTTGTGTACTTTTGTGAATGTGTGCTGTGAGCGTGAATGCATAAGCATAACATTTGTGTGTGTGTGTGCACTCAGAGGAAATGGAGATATCTGAGGTCTTTCTGGGCCGCAGAGATAATTGCATGGTTTAAAACCATCAGAATCGCTTCGCCACAAAATGAACTCCAGCCTGAACCCAGTCAGTCGTGACCCAGAACCAGCACAGCCAATTCAGGGAAAGCGAGACTCCTTTTCAAATAGTATGGGTCAAATACAGCATTATATATGTCAACTGACAAGATATGACCCTCTCTCTGACACACATGCACATCTCCACCTGTTCTATTGCTACACTAGTTTCTCAACATTCACAATATGCATTGCTGTATGAATGTTTTTTATTTGTTTTAGTTTATATAAAAAAAAAAAACTGTTTCATTATTTAAAAACATTTTTGTTCAGTATTTCAAGTCTCTTGAAGGCAAGGTATGACATTCAAATGACCTGACAATGATGAATCCGACAGAAAAAAATAGTTCAGAAATCAGAATCAGAATCAGAAATCGTTTATTAGTCCCACAGCGGGGACATTTACATAACGAAACTACATAACGAGCTGCTGTAACAGGCTGCCACTCGAGCGCGGCAACAAACTTTTTGTTTCCTCATAGATAATCATGGGTTTTTTAATAATATTCTATGTCTAATCTGAGTCAGCAACAGAGATAGAAGAGGTCAGCGCTGCCTCCTATATTGGATTCCTTTCTGTATTACTGTGTGATATATTTCAGTCTAATTTCTCAGAGGACACACAGACCCTGACAACTACTCATTCATTTATGGGAAGAAAATTTGAGCAAAATGAGAAATGGATTTGTAATTCAGATAAGAAATATTTTTGCAGAGCTGTAAATGATCTCATGATGTCACAGAGTTATTTTGCAACCCCTTGGGTGGTGGCGACACAAACTAATCACATCCTCATGTCTTATTACTGTCTTTTGTTCGGACTTGATGTTGCACAATGCCACTTGCTCATTTTCCCTCGGTGCTGCATGTCATTGTCTGTCCTTTGTGATGGGGAATTATTCATCTCTTCCTTGTATTCAAGCAACATAGTAGGATTTTTAGTTTATTCCGCCTTAAATCAGGTGACGCGCACAGGGCCTCAGCTTGTTTTGCCATCTCTAAGGTCAGAGCATACTCTCAGAGACCCATAGCTCACCTCACAGTCTCCAGGACTGACTGTTCTAGGGACAGCTGATAGATAACAAATGTAGTGGCTTCGTCTCTCTTGGGACTCACGATTAGGTGCACGTTGCCTTAAATCAGCGGCAGATGATACTGCCATCTCCTAGAATGTGTCGTCTTTGACTTGAGGAGGCATGTTGTAATACTTGCGTCATGCCACCTGCGTAGATTGGCAGGGAATGGCCATATTCTGTAGATCTAGTATAGTGCGTCCAGCATAAGAGAAATACCTCGGACCTTGAGTATAGATGGTGGCGTACACTGTAAATACATCTCTGTAATGCTCCTCCACTGTTCTCCTTGGCCAAGCTCCAACAAACCTTTGGCGTAAGACATTAAGTCGGTCTCCTGCAGCTCCTTTGGTTTCTAGTTACCCTGCTCACATTAGATGTCCTTCACACTTTGTACTGATACACTCTCTGTGAAGTGTGCCAGTGAAAGCGAACAAATCTCTGTAGGTTTAAAAGGGTTTGAAGAAGGATTTTGATCTTGATATTTCATGCAATAGTTATTACACTTTCTTTAGTCTGTCCTTCAGTAAAACATCTGCTTGTCTTTCAATTTTAATCTCCACAGATAAAATGCCCCACAGACAGCTGGTCTATTCTCTTTTTCTCCCTGGGTATGTTTTGTGCATTTGAATGTTTTTATTTTTTTTAGTGGGTCCTTGTCAGCCATTTGTTGGGTAAGGAGTGACAATGTTGCAGAAAATGTAAGAGGCACCATCATTCCTTAAGGTAGCTAAACAGGCAGTGTATTCTTTACACCTGACCATACAAGTATATCATCCCATTTACTTCATAGAATACATTTAAAACGGTTCAAACTGCCTTAACATAAATCTGGATTTCCCACCCCCCAAAAGCCTGTTTTTTCTTCTTCAGTGTTGGTCAGGCTTCTACACTAGATGGCAGCAGTGTGATGCTGTCTCCCCTGGCTTGGGTGGGCCCCTCTCACTTGGGAGATGTTGTAAATTCACAGAAACAAAAGTAATACTGCTTGGCATGGAGCACATCTAAATGCATAGTGGTTATATTTGTTGGCCAAAGTGGCAAATGCAAAAGACAGACTTTAAATGTGTGGCCTGAATAGCCATAATACGTGATCTTGTGATAATGTGATAATGTGTGTGTACTGTGGCCTTGCACTCCTTTCATACTCATCACTGTGTGCTGCTTGAAATGTTAACAATGGAAGACTCGAGCTTCTTCTACTGCTGGTGTCATTCATATGAGTGTCATTTAAATCCCCAAATTTGAATATGTTCATTTAGTTTCTGACAGGTTGACTGTATACTTCAGGCTCTTGTACACTTACAACGGCCCTTTTTTAATGTACGAAACAGATCCATCATATTGGGTGCTTGACAGCTTCTCCTCGGTTGCATACAAAAACATTTTCTCATCAAAATATATCCTGTTGGGCTCATTACGGTTTGTGAATGGCTGTAAGATGAGGCTATGTGATGTTTGATTGATGTGACGCTTGACCGAGTCCCGCAGGAAATGAATGAAACCTCTGAAAATGTAATTTCAGAACCCATTTCCTCCAATTTGAGCCATTATTGAATGGACCGCTGGCCCCATGCTCTCGCATTGTCTCATATGGTCAGGTTGGGTAGGGTAGTGTGTGTGTGTGTGTGTGCACAGAGTGTGTGCACTCATAAGCTCATGCTGTGCTTGTGTGTCTGTGCAGCTTCCCCAGATTTCACATGTAGCTTGTTTGTTTATTTTGTCCACGTTAGATGTATTTAATAAGTGTGCCTGTTGCGTGTGTGTGTATGTGCTCCCTCCAGAGATGGGAAGAGGAAGATGAAGATCAGTCTTCCCAACAGGTTTGCACTATTCCCGGGAGTAGTTCAGGCTCTTGTTTGCAGTTTCTTGCTCATTAGGAATTCTGTGCAACCCCCGAGACCCCCGGGGGCTCACACGGCAACACGACACCCTGACTTCCCTGCCTCACCTACCCTTACCCTCCTCTACCCCCCTCTCTCGCCTCCCTCCTGATGTTCTACTTCATTTATTCCTGACTCACCCTCGCACTCTCCCATCTTGTATTCAGCCGCTGCCTCTCCGCCACTATACAACATCAACTCCTCAAGTCTGATGGCAATATTCTTTTCTCAACATAATATATTAATTTAATACTACTTAGCTGGAGTCTTTCAACTGTCCGCACCCTTTTCCTCTCATTTATATTTCCATATTTAAACTTCTCTTCTCTCCTATTCTCTCCTGTGTAAGTCCCAGTGGATGGACTTCTATAATTATTCTGGGCCTGCAGCAGCCCTCTTCACCCGTCTCCGTCACCTGCTTATCCTCTCCTCCTCTCCCGTTACATCTCCTCTCTGCAGTAACCTAAGTGACCCTCCTTTTAACCATGTCATCTTAAATAACCCTCTCACCACCACCACCTCCTCCCTTTTTACATCTCTTCAGCCTCTCTCTAACCTTCATTTCCCCTCGTAACCCACTTACCACCCACCACATACATACTGTAGCTTGCATTGTCTCTGGTAAAACATCTTTGACCTCTTTTCAGCAGAAACCACTATATTCTTCACACAACAGTGTTGAAACCTGTCCCCCCACCCGCCCTGCCCCGCCCCAATTGCATAGACTTTTACTCTCTTCTCCTACTCCTTCTTGTACTCTTCAACCTTTTTTCTTTCTCTACTACTTCCTCTAAAGTTGGCACAAGTTCTTGGTTTTGTAGTAGTTTTTGTTATGTCACTGGGTTTTTGTGATTCATGTTCATTTAGACAGGTGGCGCACAAATGGAACATATCCGCAAATTTAAATTGTTCAAGGTGGTAAAAGAAATGGCATTGAGCATTTTTGTCGAGACTACATTAAGGCCAAGGTTTGGATGGAAGCACAACTTTTCGTGACGGTTCAGAAGTTCCCTCAAAAGTCGTTTTGACTGTTGGATAGAAACTGCAACATTTTCAACCTCAAGTGCTGTGCAGATGTTCATGATATCAAACCTTCTTAAATAAATGTTGTCAGCAGTAACCATACTAGGTCATTTGAATGATGTCGTTACCTCTCTATCTGGTTTCATTGTTAGTGGAAGAGTCTGGCATTTCAATTGCCTCACGTTCACAAGGGCTTCACAGGAAATGATTGATGCATGCAATAAAGGGTTACTGTTTTTGTATTCAGTTAATGTCAGTGACCGAATTGAACATTGTGCTCCCGTTGCTTCACATTAAAAGCATTCAACTTGCAAAACACAGGGTGGCTTTTATTGTGAAGCAGCAACAGGAGGCACATTGATCACGGTCATCTCTAACTTCAGAGACATCAGAATATGTCTTCAAAATAACAGCGTTGTCAAACCAACCAGGACTGACATTTGAAGGCTTATACTCATTGCCTCTCAGTGTTGGTAGGATAATGCACCAATGCATTTTTTTCCCACTGAATATGAACGACAGAAATTTACTGTAAAGGCTAATTCCAATGGAAACAGAACTGTGTCCACCTTGCATATAACCTCATCATTCTCCTCGCAGCTATTTCAAATGTGTCGACTTTTCTTCGCCGGGTTCATTTCAAATGTGTCACCTTTTTCCTGTCCAAAGCCCATTTTACTGTTCCACTTATTACATCCTCTTCTGTCAGATGGTTGTAATTTTCACCCATCTTAATCCTTCACACCTGTGTGACCCCATTCTAGCCCCTTCTTACTCTCCTGTCAAATTACTAGTCTTTTGTTCCCTCATTTGACCTTTTGCTCATACCAATTACTTTCCTGCATACGCCCTCCTTATTCCTCTTCTGTGCAAACCCATTTAGCTAACTCAGTCCAGCACTCCAGATGCCCTCTGTGTACCTGTTGCCAGACACTCTGTCTGCCTCTGTCTCTCTCTCTCTGTCTCTCCGTCTCTCTCTTTCTCTCTGTCTCTCCATCTCTCTCTCTCTCTGTCTGCCTCCGTCTCTCTCTCTCTCTCTGTCTCTCTCTCTCTCTGTCTCTCTCTCTCTGTCTGTCTCTCTCTGTCTGTCTGCCTCTCTCTCTCTCTCTCTCTGTCTCTCTGTCTGCCCCCGTCTCTCTCTCTCTCTCTCTGTCTCTCTCTCTCTGTCTGTCTCTCTCTGTCTGTCTGCCTCTCTCTCTGTCTCTGTCTCTCTCTGTCTCTCTCTCTCTGTCTCTCTGTCTCTCTCTGTCTCTCTCTGTGTGTGTCTCTCTCTCTCTCTCTCTCTCTCTCTCTCTCTCTCTCTGTCTGTCTGTCTGTCTGGACAGCCAAAGCAGCAGAGGATGTCATGACTTAATTCTACTCGCCTGGGGTTGGAACTGGTGAGAGAAAAAAAAAAGTGTGTGTCATGGTTGGACTACTTCTGTGGTCATTTGCAGGAATGGACGAAAATACGGTAGAGAGAGAGACACTACTGTGTATTGTGAGCCTTTGTGCATCCCATCCATTTTGTTTACCATCCTCTGTACACCCCAGGGGGGGGGGGTCTGGGAGATTGTAGCCATGGGATACCAACACTCATATAAACGTGTGTCATGCTCTGATTGGCTCAGCCTGCCATCAGCTAGACTCGGGCATGTATTAGTGATATGGATCATTGATGATGCTCCTTGTCTCTCACTCTCTCTGTATTCCCCTAATCTGTCTGCTGTGTTTTTTTTCTTTGCCCACTCACAGACAGAGAGATACAGGCCGAGACAGAGTGACAAGGAGAGAGAGAGAATACTGTCAAAAGGAAAGTAGAGTGTTTGAGAACAAGCGAGAGTAGGAGATTCAGAGTTATCAGTTGGATGTGTGATAGGTCAGCGCTATGTGTGAAAAGCAGAGCGTGGGATGTTTGTATTTACTGTGGTGCCAGGAGGTAAACAGGAAAAAAGCAGCAGGTGGCTTGTCTGTTAGACCATGGCTGTACCTGACCTGTGACCTCAAGGGTATTTTAGTGTTTCTGTCAGCCTTTCATTATGCATGTTCTTTCGTCTGTGCTGTAGTTTGTAGGTGATTTAGAAACTCTAAATTTAAGTTAGTGTGTTTGTCTGTCTGGGGGTTATCTGACTCTTACCCAATGCATGCTGGGATAGGATCCAGTCCTCACAACCCTGAATATGATAAAGGGTTAAAGGAAAAAAAAGAGCCTTATGTAGGTTAATAGTCTGCAACATTTTTATACACTGTATATAAATATTTTGTGCAACTTGATTTCCAAAGCAACAAATGCAACAAATTAAATGTATTAATAAGCACTTAATTAAGGCATACCTAGTTAAACATTCAATGTGTAATTCTGAGCCACATGCTGCAAAGAAATGGGGCGCAGTATTTCACCTCTAAACTGGGTCTATACAATCTCTGATGTTTATATTTTAGTTGGAGTAGTTTGGCATACTTATTGTATTCTAATTAATTCTTTATATTGTGTATTGCATTTACTCCTGTGTAATGCCTGTCAATCAGTCAATGGGCAAGAAGACGAAAAGCCGCCACTCGGAGCTTTCAGGGCCACACGAAGCCTTCATCACACGGAGCCTCCGTCACACGAAGCCTTCGTCACACGGAGCCTACGTCACACGGAGCCTCCGTCATGTGGGGCCGATCTATCTGTGTTTACTTTGGGCACTAATGTTAACCGAGGGCTGTAGTCTGTGTAACGTTAGCCTCCCGGAGCCTCCGTCAGACGGAGCCTCCGTCACATGGAGCCCCCATCAGCGACGAAAAGACTCAAGCTCAGCCAGAACCAGCCCCAGCACCGACGGTGACAGCGGGCTGCTGTGTAACGGCAGCAGCAGGGAGTCTGCAGCTCCCCGTGCTGTGACTGAACTCCAGCTAACTGCTAACTGAAGCTACGCCGTTTCCCGGGGCTGCTGACAGATGTACACTGGCGAAGAGAGGTGGTGCGGGTGGTTTTTGAATGTAATCCCATAAACAAAGTATAAAACAGACACAGAACATGGCTGTAACATTTACAAGCGAGTCAGGCAGCTGTTCTTCTTCTCCCTCTCTACTGAGGCAGACTGCAGCTACACTGACTCACTATCACCTCTAGAGGAACAAGTGGTATTACACACTGGACGGAGCAGCTAGCTGTTAGCATGCTAACTTCAGTAGATATCTCTGCAACACAACACAGACGTGTTTGACGTCAACACTGTTACCTCTTCACACTCTGTTGATGTTAGTTCATTGTTGTAATGTTCTGTCATATCTTACACATTGAACCTTTAAGCATTAAAAAAAAATATTTGCATTTTATCATCACCCATACACAAAATAACTTGGTCCCTTAAAGAAGTATCACTTTCCAAGAGAATGATACTGTATCTCTATTCTTTCCCTCTAAATCCTATTCTTAGCACATCTAGTGTCTTTGAACACAACAACTTGCTTGGATATGGAAATAAGACACCGTGTTCAACTTCATGATGTCAACAGCCTCACAATTCTAAAATAAAGTCGCTACAGTAAATGAAGATGGATGTCAAAATGTGACTTTGCTCCTGATGGAACAATTCAATGAGGAAAAGCAAAACAATAGAAAACAAAACCTTTCCCCTAATGAGGTCCCACGGCGGCCTGCCTAAACAACCCTCCCTTTTTGAATGTTTCACCCTGAAACTCGGATGTTTTATTCTGTGTGTTCTGCAGGAAAATGTACGAGGTTAGGAAGAGGTCATGCTACAATGTAGATGTGCATGGCTTAATATAGCACCTATTTTATTACAATTATTTTTTTTAAGGCCTAGCACCAAAGTAGGGAAATGGTTGTGTCTGTCTTTTCAATCAACTTTAGCATGAGTAAATCTCTAAATTGATGATATATTCCTCCACAGAAATGTCCTTCTCAAAATGAATAGAAGTGTTTTTTTCTTTCTTTTTCTTTAGGCTGCTATTTATTGACTTGTCTGATTCAAATCAATGAGCGACCGTAGGCGAGCCTCCAACAGAGCCTCATTGCCTTAACATCATTCACAAATGACCAAATAACTTTTTCAATCGCTTTCGCATGACTCAGCGGGGCCAATCATTACTTCAGGTAAAACAGAATGACTTGCATCAAAATGTCTGCCTCGATAAGAGTGTAAATCGTGCCAGCTGCACTCTTAATGCGTTTCCTTTTCAGGTGATTTCCTGAAAGAGTCTGTCACTCTATAAATAATCAGCGTGAGATGTCTCAAATATTACTATCCCCAAGGAACTATAATGTTATGCCTTCTATCTGCTTATGAGAGCACCACTCTCTTCCTCATTTGTCTTTCTTTGCCTCCAGTCATCTTTCTTTCTCCGTTCAATTTAACTTCACTCCAAACAGCCCCCCCCCCCCCTCTCCTACTGTTGTCTCCCTCCCTTTCATTCTTGTCCACTGCCTCTCTGTTGCTCCTCGAGGAATGTGCCTCAGCTTTGTATTTCAGGATCAGCGATGAAAGCTCCCCCTTAGTTACTGCTCCCTGCAGTGCTGCTGAATGTTTCCCAGGATGCAGATGCCGCATGCTCTGCTTGTCTTTGCATACAATTATTATGGAGGTGATCCCTTTCATAAGTTTCCTATCGGCAAATTTCTGTTTTACATTGTTTATGGAGGTGCGTAGGGTTGCTGTATTGCCGTTGCTGTATTTTGGTTTACATTAGAGGTTAAATGGACAAAATGCAACATTGAGAAAATGGGTTACAATGTTTGAATATTGGGAGGTTTTCAGTTTTAAATGTAATTGTTTACATCATATCTAAAAATAGAAAAATTAAAAATGCTGTTTTGTTGACTTAGAGGACACAATTTCTATGCTGTATTTGACCTGTGACCTCTTGCTTTTCACGTGAGGTACAGGGTTTACAGACTCACCATAATGCATTCTTTTCCTTCAGTTGAGAACTATCATGACTGGCTCTTGAGCTAAACCATTACTTCTGACTACAGGGGACACATGATGTTTCCAAAGGGTAAATGATGTTGCGGGAACATATAAAGACGCACAATTTCCTTACAGGTGTCATGAAAACTTCATCCAACTACAGCACACTGGCTGGGACACTGTAAGCAGCAGGAAAACCTGGCTGCAGGCTACGCTTGAGGAACACAGACTGCAGCATCTGTTTTGCATTCAAGTCTTTTTCTGCTAATTTTTCCAAAAGCAAGAATTTGCCATGTGATGGAGCTTATACTCAAATTCGAAACATCTAGTGTCGATTTTTCGAAGTAATAACAGACCCATCAACTCAATTGCTTCATCAAACAATGAGATTAGCACAGTACTCAGCTCCTGCCTGTTTCATATTTTAAGGTGACCAATATAACGGCTTCAAATATCAAACCTTAGTATCTGTATTGTGCATTTAAAAATGCCCCTGGCCTTTTCCTGACCTGAGGTAGCTCCAACTGAGACAAATCTTTACTAAGGAAATATTTCCATTTTACCAAAAACTACTGTTTCTAGCTTGCTCAGCTATCTTTCAGTTTATCTGCCTCTGTCGGGGGAGAGAGTTTCGTACTATGTGCTGTGACTGGTCGATCAACACGCAATATTGATGCTGGCCAGTCCCAATCAAGGTCACCGTGCTTGCTAATCCCAATAGACTAGGATTACTCAGTAGCTTGTTGCATGGCGGGAAGCTTTGCCTAGCACAGAACGACACTTCCATACCAGGGAAAAGACAAAAAACCCATGTTATTCAAAATTCATGTATTGAAGGATGTACCTTCAGTTGAGTGGAACCTGCCTTAATAGAAAAAACCCATCAACCCAATTACTACTCAGCAGAGTGTCCTTGCATGTGCAAAATCCTCTGAACCCTGTGGAGGACAGAAACAAGGACATGGTGTTTTTATTGACATAATGACTTCGAAAATTCCTAATTTTCTTTTTTGCCATAATGGTCCGCAAAGGTTAGAGATTATCTTTATTCATTATCTTTATCAGACTGTCAGCATTTGAGGAAGCGTTGCAGAGGTCAGTAAATGTGCTCGGGTCATAATGACCCTTTTAGCGTGCCGTGGAAGGCAGTATCTACTGTCCATGACTAATGCTGGCGGTTGGCAGCTGGCACACACATGCATACATATAGTTGCACAGACTCGTGCATGCATACAGTATATCTATGCTAAAGGAACACAAACGCACCCCGAGCTCCGCGCTCACTACGGTGTCAGTGACTAACTGGGTTAGGGGTGGGGCAGGGCATTTCTCTGTGTATCACTGACCCGTATTAAGTTACATCGGATTCCCCAGGGGGAGGATATGATCCTCTGTGTCATTGGAAAATGAAGGGTGAACGGAAGTAGAGGGGAGGACGAGCAGCAAAGAGATGGGAGGGGGTAGAGACGGGGAGACGGAGGAAAAAGCAGCATGTGAATATTGACAGAGTGGGGGAGACGCATGGAGGGAGACAAAGAAAGTGTTTGAAGTCTTAAAGTTCTATAAGAACATTTTGTATTTTATTTTTTAAAGGGTAACAACAACACGCTAAATCAGACAGCCGAGTACCAAGTGTACAATTGAGAGGGGGTGGGGAGGATCACACACCTATTTTTTCTTAAAAAAAAACAGGAATCTGGATCTGTTGAGAGTTCAAACAAGGGGGACATATTTAACATATGTTTCACTGTATTTTGGGGGGCCAGATTGACTGGAGTCCAAGGTCCAGTTAATACCTGTGTTTGGGGATCTGGGGCATCCCATGGCACTTTAAAAAAATAAAAACTCAAGCTCTATAGCTCGATACTTTTAAAAAATGTTTTAAATGCACTCTTTGCACCTTATTTACATTCAAAGTACAACATAACTATATAAATAAATAATTCCCATTGTGAATCAATTTATTTTCATTGTGACTTGGAAAATGGTCAGAGTGCCACCCAGAGATTACGGACCAAAATGAACCTCCGTAATATGGCATCATCCCGGCAGTAATGCATTGCGTTGTGAGAATTGAAGAAAGAAATGAACTGAGCCACACTAATGTCATCACGACTGTAAAAACCAAGGGCACAACTAACAGTATAAATGTAAGACTCAAGTAAACGGGATTATTCTTGAAGGAGTGTAAAATCTAAATGCAATCACCAAAGTAGTTTAGTTGAGACCTTCTTGTGACACACACACAGCAGAGCCACAGAAGGAAATCTATGAAACATTTGATACATGGCACTGAGATGACATTAGCATGCTGGCTGATGAAGCCTTTGGTTGATGGTGATGATGGCGACTGATGGTAACAAGCTGCCACCGGGAGAGCGTGGACGGATATTTCTCTTTCACACAGTTCCAGCTTCTCTCTCGCCTTCTGTCTTGACTTCTTCGACTTACCTTTGCTCTCTTAGTTGGTTCTCAGTTTTTTTTTTTTTTTTTTTTTTTTTGTGTGTGTGTGTACCCCCCCCCCCTCCCCATCCCCCCCCCCTCCCCCCCCCTCTCTCCCCCCCCCCCTCCCCCCCCCCCCCCCCCCTTCACACCACCCACAATCACTGCTGTCTGCCTGTCTGTTAGGTCCCTGTGAGCACATACAGACACGCACGCACAAACAAACACACATTTAGCAGCTGAATCCCACTTACAGTAAAATGTCAGGGGAACGCTGAGCTAACACCAACCCTTCGAGTTGACCAGCATTGAAAATCTGGCACACTCCTGCACATAATCTTAAATATGATTATGATGTGTGAGCAAATGTGCATGAGTGTGTACATGCGAGTGTAGTTAGCCCATGTGAATGTATCAGTGCATGTGTATTAATATCATGTCATCCATCATCTGTCGCAGAGGTCAGGCAGAAGGAGCGTATCCGGGATGAGGAGATGAAAAATGGAGGACGTGTTCCTCATATCTCTCGTTCTATTGTTCTTTCTCTAAGCTCCTCTTATATTCTCCAAAATCATTTTCCATTTAACATCTTTTGAGCTTGAGCCTATGCCAGTTCTCCAGGTATTACTAGGTATCCAATAATTATCATAATTGACAGAGATTTTTGCGTTTTGTAAGATCAATAGTTCTGATCAAACTGTAAGGCACATGTTGCCGTTTCAGTTTTTGAGAGTGACGAGAGCTGATTTGTAACCAGCCTGATTCTTCACTGCATGTAATATTGTATTACTGAGCACTGAGCATGGATCTGCCTTAAATGATCCAATTACATCTGTGTTCAATATGATTTACGATACGGCTCTATGCTTGTAATCTATTTGCTTACAGGCCAGGATGCATGGTGTATCCTGCACTGCATTACAGGATTTTGGCACACATTAATATGCGTCGCAAACCCAGCCTTTGTATTATTCCTTTGGCTTTGGAAGGTTGGAAATACCTTAATTCAGGTCACTGTGTGCCATATTGCTGCCTCATTAAATGGTTTAATTTTGTATTTTTCTATTTTAACCCAAATTCCTCCTTTTTCTTTTTTTTTCTTTTTTTTTTTGGCGATTGCACATAAACTCAAGCAGTCACAGCTGGACAAACCAGTGAACTGTGTGTACATGTGACTGTGTGGTAATTTAGGACACAGCACTAATGACCAAATTATAATTCAGCTCATGTGCACAGGCAGGAGACGCACACACACACACACACACACACACACACACACACACACACACAAAGAAAAAAGCAATGATTTGTGGCTGTGTCACTGTTCATGTCTGTGTGTTTTGTCTGTGTGTTTTGTGTGTGTGTGTGTGTGTGTGCGTGTGTGCGTGTGAGTACTGTATGTTGATTTGTCTGTGCGCCCGTCCCCTCCCTGTGTGAGATGACGAGGTCACTGGGCCGAGCCTCTTAACTTCAACAGTTCAATTTGGATTTGCATAATCCTGGCGTTAATTTCCACAGGGTGCATCCATCCAGCGTATCTCGACAGGTGACGGGGGGTTAGACAGCCATCCCATGTTCCACTGCTCCAGCAGCAGAGTGGAACGAACAAATATGCAGGAGAATAAGAGTGCGAGGAAAAACGGGATAAAGAAGAGCTGATGATTTCTTCTTGGAGTCAAACGCACAAAGCCTAGAAGGAAGAGTGGGACTGTGAAGTCAATGAATGCAATTGAAATGTTGTGAAACTACAAGGAAAGCAATGACATTTAGAACAATCATTAATATGAAGTAGAGATGATCTGTAATAATATTACTTTGACGATTATCCGTAACAAATAGACTGCTGTGTTCATTTACTCAGAACATTACAATGGATGGCAACATCCCTCATTTTTAATTAGTCTGAAGCTCAAGATATTTCTTCATCAAAATGAGCCTGCAAGCTAAACCATCACTCGTGCACAAAGGGAGAATGAACAGGATGGATTAACATTTTGTTTTAAAACGTGTCACTCCAAGCAACACATTTGAACAAGTCTTGCCTCAACATACGGATTATTAGGAGAAATGTGTAAACAACATGGTGAGACTCTCAAATGTAAAAGCTTAATATTAGGCCTATTCATATGACAGTACATGCCAGCCAGGCTGCCAACATCAATCATTGTGGTAGTATAGTGTTGCACCATGAAGTTAGACTTCAGTGCCAAAACCCTAAATCCTGCACTTCCCATCATGCCTTTTGTCATATCCTCCCTGCTTGTTTAATATCTTCCACATTTCACACTCCCAGGTGGTAACGCAAGCTTTATGCTAAAGGAATAGATCAGCATTTTGGGAACCGATACTCGGCCACGTGTTCACTTTCTTGACGAGGAGATTTATCCCTCGCGGCACCTCTAAAGTTCAATAATGAACGCGTTCTAGCTATAGCTCGCGTTTCTTGGCGAACAGCGGCAATAACTTCCCGCGGTCTTATTTGTTGCAAAGCACTGAGACGCTGTTACGTGAAAGGATAAACTGTTTGTCAAGACACGGTCACACTACCTAACTGTCTGTCGTATCCCAAATAGTTGTTTTTACATTTCTATTTGTGTATGAATTAAACAAATGAGAAACGGTATGTTAATTACTGAGCTTTATAGGTGCTGTAAGGAAGATTGTTGAGCTTTGGCTTCCAGTTAATTGCCTCCTAGCTCTTAGTTCCCTTCTTAATGCATGGACATCAGAGTGGTATTCACTCTCTTGTCTTCCCCTTGGCAAAAGGGAAAGATTTATTTGACTTTAAAAATGTGTAGTCTCCGAGCCCAAACTGAGATAACTCAAACAATGTCACTTGAGTCATTTTCTCAGCTTTGATAAAACTCCTGGAGAGCCACAGAAGAGATTTTATGTGTGTTTTCACCGGCTGTACTCCCTGTGACTAATACATTAACTTTGACATGTAAAATCAATGGAGTTCCCGTCTGCTACAGGTTTGACTTTCATTTCTAAGTTCTAATGTCTGATTTACTTCACTCCCTCTAACTCTGACCATCGATTTCAAATCAATCCAGTGAAACCTTTTCAAGTTGAATGCAAATCTTCCTTGATAGCAACCGCTCTCCTCCTTTTAACATGTTTTATCAAATGAGACAAGTTGTCAACACTCTAGCCGAAAGATGGAGGAAGTGCAGTCATTGGCCTCCATAAACTATAAAAGAAAAAAAGATTCTCATTTTCTATAAAGAGGTGATAGTTGGCTCAGTGGTGGCTCAGAGGTGATAGTTGGCTCAGTGGTACCAAGATGGCTGCCGCTGTCTGAGTTTGCCCCAGTGACACATTTCCTGCCCCATCTGTCTGTGGGTCTCAGAGGAGGCGAGAGTCTCCCTGAACCCCAGAGAAGTGTGTGTGTGTGTGTGGGTGTGTGTGTGAGTGTGTGTTTGTGTTTGAGGACGCATCTCGATTTCGATTTAATGTTTACTCAGCGAGTCCCAGCTTGTTTCTGAATAATTCAGTCTTGTTCTCTCTCTCACACACACACACACACACACACACACACACACACACACACACATTCTTCGCCATCCCAGTGCCATCAAGTATGTGCTGTCAACCCCTACTGTTAATTTGTACCAGACATGCAAGAAAAGAAAAACTCTAAAATCTCTTTCTGCTGCCCTTTTCTTTTTCTTTGTTATCTCTCATCTTCTTTCCCTGCTGCCTCTTTGACCCTTATCTTTCTCTCTCTCTCTCTCTCTCTCTCTCTCTCTCTCTCACCTCATTTTCCTGCTTTATCTTCACATCTTTCATCCCCTCTTTCTCTTTCTGCCTGCCATCTAACTCTTCCTCCCTCACTCTCATGCATAAGTAAATGAGAAGCAGGGAAACACGTCTTACTACTCTCAAAGTTCAGCCTCTGAGCTTTTAGAGCTGCATAATTGAGTTTCTCTCGAAACTGAGAAACAAAGAATAAAGACCTGGCCTCACCGGAAAGTTGTAGACGAAATTATTCTGTTCATCTTCACAAAATAGTTGGTTCTATAAACTTGCAGGGACAGTTCGTGAACTATCGTAGCTGGCAGACTAAATTGAAATTACACTATACTTTCCGCATGGTTCTGTTCGGCCACAAACTGCAACTTGTGGAGATATATTGCCCATAGTTTGGGAAAAGAAGAAAGTGTGTATCAGCAGAAGTGGACCGATTTACTACTACTACTACTACTACTACTATTATTTACTTTGCCAGCAGCGGCTGTGGATGTGTACATTCATGTGTGCACATTCATGTGTGCAACTTCAGCAGCTGTGGACACCCGTCCACAGCTGTGCGTGTTCCCATCCGCTTGGGAGTATATCAGGGGTTTAACATGCTAACGGACTGGGCTAGTGCTAGGCAGTCAAAATATCTCCCGAAGCTCTCCATCCCTCTCTATTCTATTTCTGCTCTTCTGTTTACACCGAACGCGCATTTTCTTCCTTTTATACACCACTGTGTTTAATGAAACTTTTATTGAAGAGGAGAAATAAAGCTCTCTGATCTAAAAGGCTCGCAAACAGTTGGCAAACTTGTTAGCTTAGCTTGGTGCAGACTAAACTAATGCTGCAGCACTAGCTACCGTCGTATCTATATGCCACATGGACATTGAAAGGAGGAAGGGAATACGGAAAGGAGAGCAGGAGGAAGAAAGAAGAGGTAGAAAAATGTGAGTAGGAAGATGGGGAATCGACAAAACATGCGAGATAAAGAGAAAAGGAGGAGGAGAGGCGAACACACACACACGAGGCAAGAACACAAACGCACTCACTGACGTCATTTTCAGTGATCCCCATCTCACTGCATCTCCAGCTAACAATCCTTATAATCTTACAATCCTCAGAAATCTGATTGATGGAAGTGTGGCTGCTTCAAACCTCGCTGCTATTCAGCACTCAGAGATGAAATGCATCAAGGCTCAAGTGTGAGTCTACTGGGATCTCTTTCTTCCTTATTCCCCCCCTCCTCCGACTTCTTCCTTAGTACTGAGATGCCTGACTGTAGCATGATACAGCAGAATGAGTAAAATGGCTGTTATTGTTTGTATTAGGGACTATTTGTGTCCCCCCCTGTAAAGCTCAGACACACGATGATGTCAGGCAAAAATAATCAACTCTTGTTCCCCTCTCCCCCTTCATTCCAAGCCTCACAGCATTTCTTCTTTTGCTCCCATAGTCTCCATAGTCTCCTTTTTTTCTTTTTTTTTCTCCTACTCCACTTTCTCTAGCTCCACACTTTCTCCCTTCATTTCCTTCCCTCCTCTTCCCCATGCCCTGCCACTCTTTTTCTGCCCTGCAACAGAGAAACTCAGGGTTGAACAATTCCCCTGATTTTATTCAGAATTTTGATGGTGTCTGCTAAATCCTATTTATAGCCACCTTCACTTACTGTACTATAAATCTAGAAATGCCATGCATGTGTGTTCGTGCAGGCACATACTGTATCTGAGGTCATAATCATTGTGAGTAATGGTATATATGTGTATGTGCACACAGCGTGTGGGTGGGTGTCTGTGAGCCAGACTTGGTCATGCATAATGAAAATCCCTGTGTCTTGTCTGGGCTACCCCACTAAGATGGGATAGCATTGATTAAATGGTTATTACATGATAATCTACCATTATACATGCTATTCATAGAGTAAAGCCTTGCTGCATGTGTTCAGGTGTTATCAGTGTGTTTGCTGTGCATCTACATGCATGTTGCAAATGTAGTAACGCTGCTGTTAGATGCATGTGCGTTCATGCAGGTCTGAATGTGTGAGCGTGCCAGCAGTGTGTACAGTATGTGTGTATGTGCCAATGTGTGTACTCATATTGCCGGCTGATGTATTTCTGTCCAATTAGCCACTGACCCAATTCTCTCTGGCTGTCTCGGAGTCATTCTGGGGTTGTAATGGATTCACTCTATCATCATATCCAATCTCCCTGCCCTGTCTGCATTACAGTGGAACACCACTCAATTTAACTTGCACATGACGTTCCTCTTACCAAGGACAGTTCAATCAATATCTGTGGTCTTGACCCCCCCCCCTCCACTTTTCCCTCGTAAAGCTCGCAGTTTGTGCGAGACACAAATCTGAGATTTTATCGTGAGCTACAGGTTGGAGCTGTTCCACTGACACCCGATATGTTGTGTGGCTTTATGGTTGATACATGTCCATACGCAGAACTTGCAAATTCATGTATCTTATCTCCAATCTCCAAGTGGTGGGATTGTTCAGCTCTTTTAGTAGTGGCATCACTTTGACATTGCTTTTCTTATTAACTTGTTACCTTTGGACAGGTTAGCCACGTTTGCTGTTTCCCATTTTTTTAAGACTTTGAGCTAAGCTAAGTTAAGCTAAACTAAACTAAGCTAAGCTAAGCTAAGCGGCTGTTGGTGGTAGCGATATATTTACCTTAGAGACATGAGAGTGGTGTCAGTGTTCTCATCTAATTCTTGGTAACGAATATGTGCATTCCTTTTAATACAAAGTGAATTGTTTAATAGTGCTTATGGAACTTTTGGTGTGCACACAGCATAATAGAATGACTTTACAGTGGTCCTGAAAACATAAGAACTAGTGTTAAGATATCAGATGTGTTTTTAAGTTCATGTTTCTCATGAAATGGATAAAAACGCCTTCCTTAAGAATACATGCCAACCACATGATTTATTACTCCATACTGCCTCTTATTTTACGCCTGCACTAAGTAGGCGAGTCAGCCAAAAGGGAGCTAAAGTACTGACTACTCCTTTTACACTGTTTTGCAACAAAAGTAAAACCCATGGCTGCTTGTTATTAGTCGTTCAACATGGCCTTGTTGACTTCCCTTCGGCACTTGCCCTCGAGTCCCCCCCGCCATCATAAGTGTTGTTCCATTTTGTCTGAAAAACTGAAGTGAACTTGGTGATTGACCTTGGGAGGCTGAGGGAGCCAGTCAACAACCATAGTCAGTCCAGTGGTGTACATCACCCACAATGCATTGCTGTTATGCATTGGGCGCAGGCAAATACATCCATGATTTGGTGGCAGTAATTCACTTAAAACGCTGGTTGCTTACTGCTGAAGAAGGAGAAGATGAATGCATTGAGCAAGGTATGTTTTTCAACCAATACTTGCTAACATGTCATTTATATACAAGAGTTAGTACAAACATCATTTATATATTCCACTCATTTGTCATAAAGTAAAACTTTTACAGCTCTTTGTAGCCTTTTTATCTCACGTTACCCACAAACTTTACATTTGCATCGACATCGATGTTGTGTGGCTTGATGATGGATATAATATGACTATGATTGTTATGTTTTCGGTTCAGTGTGTTTGTCTGTTTAGCAGCAGGATTACAGAATTTATATCACTGTATTGCATCCCATGAATGGATTTCAAGATGATTCCAAAGACACGTCTTGATTGTTATGCTGCTAATTTTATCTGCAGTATACAATGTTTTTAATGTTTAGTTGGCAGGCATAACATGACTGGAATGTTCTTCCTGTACAAATGGGAACATTGCACAGATGATGGGACTGTAAGGGAGGATGACGGGGGCCCAGGCAGCCAAACAAATTGAAGAATCTTCAAAAGAAATAAAAGTTCATTGGAATAATTTGTCCAAATGGTAACGGTAAGCTACAGAATTGACAAACCAAATGTATTGATATTTCAAAAAGGACAAGAAAAAGATTAGAACATGTTTGTGTCACTGCTGTGTTGCACCCTCTACAGGAGCAGGGGCCGATCAGCCGGCAGCCGTTTTCCCTGATGCATGAGGCAGTTGGGTGACTGCCACTGATTAGTCCTGCGGTCCCGATTGCCTCTGCACAGGGGAAGATCGGCCATGATCCAGCACAGCTACTTGTCTGCCAGGGGCCCCTGAAATATCTTGTGTGGAAGGAATCCCACCTCCTCCACAACCACCACCACCAGACTCTTCATCCCTGCGGCTTCAACTGGAAAGGTGTGAGCAGCGAGGGCTGCATTCTACAGAAGAGATGCCCAGACCACCAACAAAGCGAAGTCGGAGAGAGATCTTTTGGTGGAGGCAGTATTACAAGGAGCAGAGAGAGATGAGTCCATTTTCAAGCGCCTGGAGGCCCAAACTGCTTGGACTTTTCGAGAGAATGGTAGACGAGATGTAAAAATATTTTATTGTAGTTACTGATTTTCTAATACACATCATCTATCACGTTTATGCCTGGTGAGTTTCTGTGAATTTAAATAGAATCACAAAGATTTTTTCTTTCTTTAATTTTCATTGACTGCAAACACACATTTCATGTAAGTATGTAATACATTTTTGAGAACATAAATGCAAAACAAATGTCTGAAGAACATATTTGTGTGGTATTTAGCTCTCATGAAGGACATTGTATCCCGGCATCCTGGATCCATTACTGTTGTGGCCCCTTGAAGGGTGTCTAGATGGAGACTGTATGCTCAATGCAAGGGATACCAACCATCCCCTACGATGACATCACCCGTGGGAGGGTACAAGTGATTTGTGAATAGAGAACAGTTTTTGAGCGCTCTGTCATGCATTGATTCTGGGCAGCCAGTAAAGGTGTTTAAAAACGCGCCTTTACTGTCGCAAACAGCGTGGAACTGGATTGAATGAAATGTCTTTCTGTTTACCTGGTCCCTGGAGGCTGAACTTGCAGGTGCCTTTATTCTGATGTGGCATCCGTCAATATCAGCCACAGCCTTCTCCGACTGCTGGATCTGCTGGCAACGCCACTTCCAGTTGAGGCTCCCTGTCACGGGTCTTTTTCTGTGACGAGAGAGCATATTCATATCCTCGTTGCCATCAAAGTAAATCTACAGTAATGGAACTGAAGTGTTCAGCACATCATAACGACTAGATGGTGTCTGGAAGAATAAAATCTAAATTATGAGAATTGCACAAACCTGCTTTGCTCTCGTTTGAAATGAAGCAACCGCCCTACAGCCTTAGCCTACTCTAGCCAAACCAAAACACCTCACTATCTGACATGCTTTTCAGTTTCAGCTTTTCTAATATATCTTCTAGGTCTATATAGGAAGACTTACACTTTTCACTCCCCTATTACATGGAAACATTTCTATTTTTCAAGATATCATTAGCCCGAAGTAATACTAGTCATGATAATCAGAAACTGATACAGCTAATTACAAAGTGCCAACTCATTGCAGTTATCCGCAGAAGTCGCCATCACCTCATTAAAAAATGATCTGCAAGTAGGTCTGATGATTTTAGATAATTTGTAAAAAGCAGCCTAACTAGCGGTCGATCCATGATATTTTGGCCTAAATGTGTATTTTAATCCCCCTTTACTCTCTTCTTCAAGTGGCTTCCATGCGACGTATGCTGTTACGCAATACCAGGGGCTGATGGACACGCAGCCCATGTATTGGTTGCACGGATAAAAAAGAAAGTCTTATTTAATGTCACCAGTGACCTACACTTTGAGCTAACAGGCTAGACCTCCATGTTTAGGAAAGCTGGTAGTCCAAAAACCTCCGAGTACAGAATATCCAGAAATCTAGCACCCCATTTCCAGCGATGGCACTTAACTACAGATATTCATGTCACACCACGGTCAAGTCACCTTTTATCCTTGTTGTTCTGTCCCTGTAATACAAAACTGGCTGACATCCAGGAAATAGTCCTCGGTCATTTAGATTGATGGTCACTGAGGACAACATGATCAATTTAGCCATGATGTGTTTGGACGTCAGCCCATTTATTGCTCTGTCACATATCTGAGACATTAGTATATCATAGCAAGTTTATATATAGGCACTTTATTGGCACACTGTATTTAGTTTCTTTTCTTTTCTCAATAACCTTTTTGACTATGTATGACAGTGTGGCTCGACCGAACCTGAAATGAATCCAGTTATTCCATTTCGTCACGACTGTGTAGCGGTTATACAAGAATATTCTGTGCTGAAAGTCTTAAAGAGACACAATCTAATGCCTTTACACACTACAAGAAAAATAAATAAAAAAGGAGTGGTGTGCTTTCACTGTTCAGAGATTGTGAACTGATGCTGCAGTTTGACTTTATACCTCCCGCTTTGCTTGTGTGTGTGTGCATATATGTGAGTGTTATCTGTTCATACACCTGTGTCAGCCAGAGACCGCATCCTGCTGCCCCACTCTCCTGTTGCCATGGTGAACTCCCTTCGGCCTGCAGCAAGTGCATAGGTGTGTGTCTTCATGTGTGCAACTTCATGTTTTGCTTTTAACGAATATGTGTGTGTGTGTGTGTGTGTGTGTGTGTGTGTGTGTGTGTGTCTGTCCGCGAACGTTAATATATGCATGGCTGCATGAAGACCAGTGCGCAACTTTCTATGACCACTTGTGTTTATGCACATGCACTTTGTGTGTTTTATTGCGTGCACGTGTCCCCTGCGATCAAGCATTGAGCCAGATGTGGGAGGAGGGGTGTGATGACTCAGAGGTGGTGGGAGGAAGAGGTCCTCTCTTAGTCGGGCTGTTTGTCGTCCAGCTTCCTCTTCCCTGTCTTCTTTTTACCTCTCCTTAAAGGAATCGTCTTTTTACTCTGGCTCTCGACGTGAAGTACTAAATCGATCACTGTTCAAGCGAAACTTTCGTTCTGCAAAAAGCCACACATTACAGCTGACGGCCTCAACAACATGTGACTGAATAAAACAGGCGTTCAATGATGTCTCACTAATCCATCACATAATCAATAGCCAATTATGTTGGACAAACTTATCATTTGTTTCAATCATTTCAGAAAGGAATCATGACCACACGCGCTTTGAAAACTGGTTGTTATTGAAGGCAAACAAACCGGGGAGCTCTGACATCCACTAGTTTCAAGAAGTCAAAAGCTGACCACATTTTTCAGCCACATGTCTGAATGTACACTTGTGCTCACAAGTCAAACATTTACTTGGGAAGATGTCACAAGGACAGGCAGAGGGGCTGAGGGGCTCAGGCTTAGTGTGTCTGAGAGGCCGCGATTATTATTATTATATGATTATAGTATTATATGTGCTGCAACAAATGGGACCTTTAAGCTGACAGTGAAGAGGGCTGTGTGTTACACTATCAAAGTTTCACTGCACATGTAAACAATGACATTCCACAACCAATTACATGCACGCAATTTGGAAATGTTTGTCCCCCTTTCCATAATTCCTATCGGCTTGCCTGGTAACATACATAACATATTTGACTTATGTAGCACATTTAACCTACATATGCTAAATTACATAACAAATGCACTTATTTGAACCCAAACCTGATCTTTTCCTAAAGCTAACCCCGTAGTTTTGTTGCGTAAACATAACCACGTAGTTTTGTTGCGTAAACATAACCCCGTAGTTTTGTTGCGTAAACATAACCACATAGTTTTGTTTAAAACTGCGACTTCACAATGTGATTTTAGAACTCCAACATATTTCATTTGAGATTAAGGACAAATGTACTTTAATTCCTTAATAACAATGGAATCAGAGGCGTTGTATTATTCTGCACAGAACTCAACCTTTTCCTGGGAGCTGAATGAGCTCTCTGTCATCGTAGCTGCTTTTACAGATACTCTATTTTCATCTCCTCTCTTTTCATAGTTCCTGATTTTAATTCTCTCCTCTTCTCTCCTGTTACCACTTTACGCAGACAGTTCTCATCTCTTCTTCCCTACTCTTCCCTCCGGTATTTTCTCACAGTCTGTTCTTATCTTCAATCCTCCTCTATCCCACTTTTCTGTCTGTGTTTTTCTTTGTCCATTTCATTTCCTCCCCACCTCACCATCTCCTTCCATCCTCTCCTCTGAGTATCTTTTCCCAATTCCTCACTTTATCTACTTCACCTTCGTCTCACTATCTCTAAATGTCTACCGCTCTTTTATCGCCCCTCTCAATTATTCTACCTTTGACTCTTTCCTGTTTTTATTCTAATCTCGCCTCTCTTTCCGGCTCCCTGCTTCTCCTTCGCTGTACATGGGCGCCAACCTCAACACTGCTGCTCGGGCCGCAGTGTGTGTGTGCATGGATACTTTGTTTGAGAGTGAAGAGATGTTGATAGATGGGTATGCCGTGATATTTTTGTGTGTCTGTCCCAGTGTGCACGTTTTTTTGCGTTTGCAAGAGTGAAATTGTTGGTGTGTAAGACTAGTTACAAACACCTCCGCTTCAAAGCACCAACCCTGCTCCACCTAGCAACAGCCCGCACAGTGCACACTCTTTTCTCCTGTTCTGCCCCCTCTCATCTCTCTTTCAACCCCTCCCTTCATACTGTGACTGGGAATACTGGAGAGGAATTTACATGCTCACATGTAGACATACTGACAACACACACACACACACACGCACACACACACACACACACACACACACACACATTTGCTCTGTTACTGGTCTCGAAGCAGATCTGGTGACGTTGGTTTCGGCTTCTAAAGAATGATATACAGAAAGAGACCTTTCGGTTACTATGGCAATAACAGCGATATGAATGTGACAGGTTCCTCATAAATGCAGTCAGATTGAGCACATCTCCATGTAATTATACCTGAGTTGAGAGCTCACTTCAAATCCATGCAAAACTCACACACACACAAATACACACACACACACACACTTCTCCACGCTCTCTAATTCTCTCCTCTTCATGCTGACACACACACACACGCAGACACACAGACACACACACACACACACACACACACACACACACACACGCCATCACCACCTCAGAAATGTTCATATGAGTAAATATTCTAAGTGTAATGAAGACAGCTCTGAAATTGTAGTGCTGCTGACCTTTAGTTTTAATATGTTGTATTAGCCTACACTTCTCTCTCTCTCTCACACACGCACACATGCTATCTGAATATGAAACTATATATTTATCTAATATGCACACAGGCACACCTAGCTTTTGCTTAAACAGGGTAATTCAAAGCAGGCACAAGCCCATTACTGTTAATTGGAATGTTCTCTAGTATACAACATTTAGGAAATTCCATTCCATTCACGTTCCATTTTTGAATTTGTTTCACACATGTCTTTGATGAAAGCTGGTATCTTCCCCAGCCAAGGACCTCTTCACTAATCATGACAAGCTTTGCATTTTGGGCACAAGAACTGTGTGCTGTTTGATCATAAAAGCAGAGTCACCCTGACACACCAAAGACCAGCGTTGTCTGTGTAGACTGGCACAAAAAAATTATCGGCCCTGGCATTCTCGCCCAGAACTGTAAATCAACAAGCAATTTCAACGTTATTGAAAGTACTGCATAGGCTAACTTCTTATTCCTCAGAAAGATTGAATAGTTTTTTTCCACCGGAACCTGTACGCTCTGCCATTTCTCCTTCACTCTTCCCGCTGTCACTCAGGGCTAACCCTGACTTTTTGTTGCGCTTCACATACAGCAAAATGACATTAAGGCAGAATGCATGCGTGCAGCAGGAGACGCTGTGATGCTGCCAGAGGAGCCGCTGACTGAGTTTACTCTCAGCACCAGGTCACTAAAATGCTCTGAAAAGTCTGGGGGATATTCATAAAACATTTGGGGCTGTAGCCTCGGATGCCCAAGCCATCCTGCCTGAAGTGCCTGTCTTTTTTTTTTTTGGCCCCTGATTTTTCTCTGCGCCGCCTGCCTCCCTTGTGTTTTTTTCATATTCATTTTGGCACCCTTCTTTTTTGGCAGATGTACTGTTTAATAAAGGCACTGAGTGATTTGGCCAGGCCAGTGTCAATTAAGAAAAAAAAGATGGGCAGTCCACGCCGGCGTTCCTCAAACAAAGCTCTCCACTGCACTCAGAGGACAGGGTCAACGAAAAACAATCCACCAATCCGGAGCAAGTTGTGCACTCTGCATTACCTGGTGACTTATTGGATACAAATATCTCCAGACTCCACCTGGCATAACATGTCTCAGCAGTTGGTCACCCAGTAACTACTACACTAGTCCAAAGGCATCATTCATCTGGTGGATCTGTTCCTCTCCCTGACAGGACACACAAGTCCGCCCTTGTGTTTCGTCTACCAGGTGGGGATACAACTAAAATAGGGCGCATACCAGACAGTGAAACCTCTACAGCCATTATTTTCTAGACACTTTGATCACATGACCCCGGATGAGAAACGCTTTCATTCTGTGTGGCAGGATCGGAAAAAATACCTTGCGTTATTATGTGTTGGATTCTACCGGAAGCTTAAATGAGGAAGAAGATTTTTTACAACCTGAGCCCTCTTTGTTCATATTTCAAAAATAGAATTATTCCCTCGTGCGTTGTCTCCTCTCCTCTTCGGATTTGCAAATGTCATAGGATGACTCATGAATTCAACAGCAGCCCATAATCTGCTTCATTTTCCTGCCAGGAGCCATTCAGTGAGGACCAGGCATTCATTTTTCAAAGTGTTTCATGTCAAGAACTTTTTGTATACCTTGAGCAGCCTCTCTGCAGAACAAAAGCATCTATGCCCAGGAGCTGATTGGAGGGCGCTTGAGATGGGATGTCATCCATCTTGACAAGCATCCCTGTAATTAACTTCAGAATGAGATGAACTTGAGTCACAACAGCACTTTGTCTCTGGCAGCATCCATTTGTTGAAGTGCCCTCAGCGTTGGGCCCTGCAGTCAGGAAATGAAGCCTGGACATGGTCAATCTAGAAGGATCATAATGGATTTAAGGAGATGCAATGTTAAAGAAATCCTCAGTTCATCCGAAACATTTTAAGCTCTTATTCAAAGGGTAGAACATGAACCGAAAGCACCCCAAAACTGTTATAATTGCCCACTGTGTGAAATGACATGTGCCTGCACAAAGTACACGGCAGTTCAATCAAGAACTAGATCTGCAAAAAAAAATGGGCATTTTAAATACTACAGTACATTGATTGCTTGCCTTCACTCTTTCCTTCTAGAAAAAGTAGTCGAGATGTTTTAAATTGTGGGGTCATAACTCAGTTACCCCGAGGGTTTTTAAAAGATCACAAAATATCGCCTTTTATTGAACTTCACTGTCCAAGTTCATTTTCTGTTAATTTCTTTTGTTTCTTCATTAATAGTTTGGCATCCTATGCTTAAAGTTTACTGCATAGTTTTCCATTTTTTTTACATTTTTACATTAATTTAATTAGCCCAAAAATATTAAAAAAAAAAGCCTTTAAAAAAATAAAAAAACAATATGTGTATTATATGTGTGCAAATACAGAATATAAACTCCTCTTCATGTCATTGTAACACACACAACATTTTCATAAACCCGAAAATGGAGGTGTCCTCGTACTGTACAGTGTTGACGGTGATGCGTGATGTGTTACAGTAATATATTACTTTTACCAGTAACGAACAAACTAATAAAAGGTGTTTTTAATAAGAGTTTGGTAATATTATTACATATACTATGTCGAGTAACGTGTTAATTGTTTTCATTTTTTTTTGTTCATCCACACCACCAGTATAACATTTTTTTATTTTTAAAAGCTCTAGCGGGCGATTTTAATACAAAGTGGGAAGCACTGCATGTGACAGCAGGAATGGGCTTGGAAGCCGTTGGCTCCATCTAACAGCAGCAAAAGGGCGACGCTAGTCTTATCATATCAGGTGATATGTTAACAAAATATTGGTGAGTAGAAAGAAAACCCATGTGCAGCACTTCATCCCAGCGCTGCTACATTTGTACACTAAACCCTCTTAGTGTACAAATTATCGGCCACAATGAATTGCAATACACTCGAGCTTCTGTGCTTTGACCTCCTTCCATTTTTTTACGATGCCTTGGCGTACTTCTGCTGTTATTTCGGTGAAAGTAACGCTGAAGTGGTGTAATGCAAATAAAAGTCACTAGTAGTACGTAATATATTATATTTTGAATGTAACTTGCCCAACACTGGTACTGCAGCTACTGCCTGCATGTTGCATACACTGTCCAGCACTTCCTGCTTCCCTTACATTCAAGCAATGAAGATGGTGAATCATTTTTATATCAAAACTGAAAGAAAAAAAGAATGAAAGAAAAATTACTTTCAATAAACTTGCCTGCACACATTGACACATTGTCTTTCACCTTGAAGAGTTAGGGACAAATCTGGGAAGAGCATATGTCTTCCTGCTAGCCTAATGAGAGAGGAATCTAAAGGTACTGCAGTCAAATTAGCATTAGCATTGAGTTTTACATATACACGCACGCCCGTCTACATCTGGTACCATGTGTGCGGAGCAACATTTGCTGAACTTTCTGCAGTTCGCTCTTTTAATTTCATATTAGTAAGCAGCTCATGTTTCGAAGAGGCTAGCCAGAGGGAGAGCTTTTTAATTTGTATTGTATTTATTTATTTATTTGCAATAACGTCTTCTCATTATATGCGATTAAGTGTATTTTATGAAGAACCAATTGTGTTTAAAACTGGCAACTGGATTCAGGTTCATTATAAGGCATTTATTCTCGTGGCCAACAATAAGAGCATTTTTGGTGTTTTGATGAAGAATGCCCTCATTGAGAGTGCTAATAACACACACCGCTTAATATTTCTTTCTTTAACACATTTTCTCAATAGGGATTACTATATTCCAACCTCCGTGGATATGGAGGAACTCTTTATAGGAAAGCGTTTTCTTTGCTGGTTTAATCTTTCATTTCATAAAAAATTGTCATGGTAAAAGTGAATGTAATATATATATATAACCACAGTAGGTGCAGAATACATGAAGATTATATAAATGGAGGTCACTTTCCTTATGTACCAACACCTTCAGTTTTATAGGTCAGACTCTCTCACGAACACCCAGTCCAGCAGTTATAGAGATATATTTAGATGATTATTCATCACCATGAAACTAGGAGCTACAAAACACCCTACAGTACATGCTCCCCCAGTGAAGCCATTGTGTGCGTCTGCTGCTGGTGCGTGTATGCTCCAGGCATTTCTTTGGATGACTGGTGGCTGCTGGAAGAGAATTTGGCCATTGGTAGTCCCAGTGGGAGGGAAAAATCCCGACTAAAAGAGTGTGACCACCAAGCTTTGTGAAAAAGACAGCAAGAACTAGAAAAAGAATGAACACAGCAAGCTTAAGACGAGAAATAGAGATGTAAAAGCCGGAGAGACAGAAACACACTGATGGAGCAAGAGAGAGAGAGAGAGAGGAGGCGTTGTGATACACAGAGGGACAGAGAGAAAGACTGTAATGTGTCAGACTCCGCCCACTTTGACCTTGGTCGCACCTCCTCGATTCATCCATTCACACTGACGTACACGCAGGACACAAGGCAGTACACACGGGACAATACGTGCCACGACTGGAGACCCCTAAAGAGAAACTGTTGTCTGGTGGCCAAGCCGAAATTGAATGCTCCTTTCCTCACTTCCTTCCTGCTTTTCTTTGTCTTTTTTCTTTATGTGCGTGTGCGGGTGTACGTGTGTGCGTGTGTGCGTGCATGCGTGTGTGCGTGCGTGTGTGTGTTTGTGTGTGTGCCTCAGAGCGTGAGCAAGACAGATTTTGAGTCACAGAATGTGCGTTTTTAAAAATCTTTTGCCTGCCTTTATCTCTGTTGAATGTGTGTGCGTGTGTATGTGTGTGTGTGTTCACACAGTATGTAATCTGAATATTTGCACGTGTGTGCGTAGGTGGGTGAGCTTGCCGGACAGACATCTGTGTGGATGTTGTGACACGGAGCCGGCTGGTCCATTTGGATCACTTCCACACACCATCGCACCACCGAGGCAACACACACACACACACACACACACACACACACACACACAACACACACACACAACACACACACACACAAACACATGCGCACACACACAGCAGCTATTGTTCCAACTTGCCCATGTGACTCTGGAAACAACGCCTTTTTTTCTTTAAGAAACAGCTACAGCCGAGTGTGAATTCACATTGAGAGCCACCTAACGAAGGCCTCATTCCCATCACATCACATCACACAATATTCGGCAGCTCCTTTAAAACTGTGTTGTTTTAGAGTAAACAAACTTCACTGCAATATACATTCCACGTGTGCCTCTTAACGCATGTGCAACATGTTTGAAAGGCACAGTATGATAATTACAACTCTGATAATCACCGTGAAAAGGCCCATCCAGACTGAACCGCAGCACCTTCGATTTCATTAGGTTCTAATTGTCAGCAGATTTATCCACATCTGTGACATTGTATTACCACTTGGTCACAAGTAGGAAAAAGCATCGGGCCCATGCACAGCACCAAAGAACTCTCAAAAATATTGGACAAAAAGCTTACTAGATATCATCATTGTCATATAATAAGTACAACCTTATGACCTTAGAGAATTATGTCTATCTTGCAAGCTCCTGCCTAATGTACAAAATGACCCACAATCTTGCTCCTGCCCCACTGAAAGTAAATTATTCTATCTAATGTTTTGTATGATGCAACGTTTTCAAATGGAAAGGGGTTTTAGTTTTTCGTGTGATGTAATGTTTAACATCCGTTCCCCCTGCCTTCATCTTAACATTTGATGCCATAACACTTTTGTGGATTTTCCTGCCCAGGGACTGCTGATAAATGTAGCTATCGAGCCGACAGTGACTGTCCATTGTCCCCGTTATGAAAACAAAAGAAAACACATACAAAAATGAATACGACAACGTCTTTTCAATTTCTCTCTCTAGTAGTATTTAGTCTGAGGTTTCTTCAGGTCGTTCCTTCCTAATATTTTTACTTTCAGTTTGGCAGTGCGAGACCGATCAATTATCAAGAGTCAAATTCATCCACTCAGCTCGTCAGTCAGTTCATATTCTATTTTCTAGCAGTTTTTATCCAACGCGTTGAATTCTTTTCCTTCTCCGTCCTCCTCGCCCATTCTATTCATTATTTTTCGATTACTTTTTCTATTTCAGACTCTTTTCAGAACAAACCATTTCGTTCCACAATGCCCGGTCGCTTCTGTCTGCACTCCAGTGTCAGTGTAGCCTACTGTGTGGGGACTACCGCATGGGAAAGTCCCCGTCACTGCTGTGAGATGCGTGTTAGATAAGCACGATCTGCTTTACTTTTCTCTTGCTACTGATTTCTGCACTGACAGGAGAAGAATACTAGCCTGGTAAGTAGAGTTATAACATCTCACAGCACATGAGGACCCACCCACACCACTTGCATGCCAGCGAAATGCGACCCAAAGCGATGACCCCCCTCCATCCCTTTCTCTTTCCTCAGTTAGTCTTTCAGCACAAACACTTCACAGAGTTGTACAATGAGCGCTCTGTAATGGAGGGAAGCCTATGTCTGCATTGTACTGCAGAGCTTTGTCTCTGGCTATCATCTCACATCTCTCTCTCTCTCTCTCTCTCTCTCGCTCTCTCTCTCTCTCTCTCTCCATCTTTGTGTGTGTCTCCATCCTTCCTGCTGTACTGTAGGCTCCAGGCGAGGAGTGTGTGTCGGCCCCCGGGGTCCGATATCTGGAGAGTTATGATGTCGAAACCCACTGCACTTGCTGAAATTGTACAAAAAAAAGGCTGAGACGAAGTGTGCATTTTTCTTCCTGTCAGACAATGAGGGAATTAAGGAAGCATGGGCATCGTAAAACATAGTGTCCAGAAAGAGTAGGAGATAGTACAATGTGTGCTTCTGGTTCAGACGGAGTTATTTATCTGCATCATTCCTCTCTTTCCTTTGTCATCCACCTCTCCTTCTGGATATCTACGTTCGCATCAACGTGGCTGACAATGAGCTCTTGTTTCCCCTCCATCTACACTCTCTTTCTGGTCTCTGTTATGTACCACTGTGAATCAATGTTCACATGACTGCACATGCTCTCTGACGCCTCCCTGACAGTGTCCATCCATCTGCCTCCCTCCTTGTAGTTACTAGAAAAGAATTAAGTAACGGGAAATTGGAAAAATTAGATTTTTTTAAAAAAGGTGCTCACATCACAAAGTCTATTTGATTTCTTACTTGTCTCCTTCGTCATCGGGTACACTGAAGCACCCTTTACCGAAGCTCATCCCACGATGACATTAAACATCCACTAACGTACGTAGCCGAGTGCAGACGCATTTAAGTCATGACGTTTTCCATCGAAGTCAAGGAAAAGTGATTAGGATAATGCATGAAGCAATATTTTCTTTTACTTCTCGACCGCAGCCATCAACGCCATATGCTGCGGAATGTAATGTTGAATCTTGACTGTAACATTTCTATGTAAAAGTCCCGCACTCCAGCTTTCACGCAACCATCACAACTTTTGCTTTGTTTTCACAAGATATGAGGTGAGTAAATATACTCTCCACATACATAGAATTACGGACCTTTGAGTTCATGTAAGACATGGAAAATCCCCACTAAACTGGTATCGCTGTGGGTTTTTGTTTGCTGTGTCTGTGACTGGCAGCTCTGGAAAATTAGGTATCTGGTTCCTCCATACTGCATGAGAGTTTTTATAAAGCGCCATGTTAAGGGATTTTAATTTATTTTTTAAATCACTGTGTACTGTGCTGTATGTGTTCATGCATGTGAGACAGGCAGAAGAGAGAACGAAAGCTTTTGCATGTTTTTTTTTGGTTTGTTTAGCTTTGTGGTGAGTGCATCTGCGTCTCTGATCTGCTCACTGCTATTCCAAACAACCAGGCACAGATGCTCTGTCTGTGTATGTATGTGTGTGTGTGTGTGTGTGTGTGTGTGTGTGTGTGTGTGTTTATAACAGTTCTGTGCATATTCCTTTCAAGTCACCCTCTCTTTTTTTCCCAAATTTTCTAGTGAATGCATACGTATAGATGTTAGCAGATTGCACGCTTACCTTGCTACAGCAGTGTAGTAGGACTTTATTATAGGTCATGTATAATTAATAGACGGATATACTCGATTTAAGTCGCCTGTAACTGCACATGTGTCTGTTTTACAAGGTTCAGTAAATCCCTCCAGTTGCACTGCTCTGCTTTCCCCATGACAACAGTGAGTCATTTTTCCTGTAGCTTATAGGGACACACACACATACACAAACACACATGCACACGGCCACCATCCTTGTCTTTTGTGCACACTGTAGGAGGCTGAATAACCAAATAACCTTGTACTCTTACACTCAATTTAAATGCAACATTTTTGTCCTGGATCTGAGATCTAGATGATTTGTGTGTGTGTGTGTGTGTGTGTGTGTGTGTGTGTGTGTGTGTCAGGATATGTGAATATATTCCAATCGTATTCCGTCTATTCAGTCTCTCCTCTAAGGCATTCCTGATGTTAAACTTGACACACGAAAATTGAAGGATGTAGTTGTGTGAAGAATGAAAGAGAAGTTCAAAACCTACTCTGCACCTTGCCGATCGTTGCACATAGTTGTGGAATAACCTCTTTCAGAAAACCCACCAATTCCACCGTGAAAAGAAGGCTTTTTAGTTTCGTTGGACAATCTGACACAAGAGCTTTGTTTTTAGCCCACTGAGGCCTTAAGGCTGCACAGGTTGGGGTGCAGTGCTCCCTTCAATGATGGGATCACAAGTTTGATCAGACTGACATTAAGATTCCCCATAAAATATGCACATTGCAGTTGCATATGACCAACGTGTAAAATATATGCTCCCGCAGCGCACTGATGCAACGTGCATGAAGTAGGTTCAAATATATGACGCAACGCCTGACAATGAATAGAAGACAATATTGTGTGTAATCCTGCACTACACTGCTGACTAGAAATGTATACATGTAATCAATGATTATAGTAAATTCAAATTTTGAAGCCACTCTCTAATTATGGCAGACCTTTTCTGCCACTATAACAGCTGACATAGAGCGAGGCAGATGAACGCTGGCCCAGAGGGACGACAGACGCTGAGGTCACACAGAAGGCACAGAAAGAAAAGTGCGTTACTGTGTGTGTGTGTGTGTGTGTGTGTGTGCGTGAGTGAGTGCCTGGATGAATCACAAATATTATTGAAAGTGACACATAGAGTGAAAGCACGACCTATATCGGGACCTAATAGCCAGGTTGCTAGCTAAGGCTAGCAAGCTAACTAAATCAATGTATTTTATGTTATATTTGTTACAATTATTTGTACAACACGACGGCAATGAATTAATCAAATGCTATGACAAAAAAAAGGAACAAACAAAGAGTCCACAAGGCTAGACGGACCAGCTGTTGCTAACAAGCCAGCAATAAGTTACTGCATCAAACGTAAATTTGAATGAATTTTCCCAATAATAGCATGCTAGCTTGACAGCTGTGGGTAGTAACAATAGCCATGTTCGTCGTTTACATTCAATATGATAATGTTAATCAGGCAGTGTCCTTTCATCAAGGCCCCAGGAACAGCGGCCAAACTGTCGAATTACAACTTTCAGGCCCCTCACGTGATGCCTTTGGGCCCAAAAAGACTTTTACCCATAGCCTTATAGTGTTATATTTGTTGAAATCCTCTTTACGCTCCTCATGCGCCACTGAGCAACTGTCATAGACATTAATGGGATGCAATGCTCTATCCAGTTCTCTTTATACATGCATGGCTTTCATGTTTTTTTTGGGGGGGGGGAGTGGCTTTGGAGGGAGGGATTTCTTCAGTTGGATACTTTCAAAATCTGGCTTACTCTTGCTGGTTTCTCCATAGTTGCCTACCTTAGCTTTGAGGTGTGCATGATGGGAAACAATATATGTTAATATGTTCAGGTTGAATTATTAGGGTACATACCCTGCATGCCTTAGTCCACTGCTGTGTGTTTGATATCATCCCGGTGTGTGTGAGCTGACAGAATATGACTCATTTCAGTATGGCTTTTGCAAACCGCACATGCTATTTTGGATGCACACACAAACAAACATACACACACTTTGTACGACCACATATTCACTTGTGTATTATCAGACTGGCACAAAACACCACACACACACACACACACACACACACACACACACACACACACACACACAAACCCCGCACACAGAGTCCAGCAATACTAGGTCAAGCTGTCTGTGCGTCATTAAAAATGTATAACCGTTTGACTTGCTCAGCTGGTGTGTATGTCTCTGTGTGTGTGTTGCTACGAAGTGGTTTTTATTGCCGTGCCACTGAGGAAATAAGAAAGTCCCTTTCTCCCTAATCCATTTTGGGTGAGTCAGTGGCAGGTATGAACAGGATAGCACTAATGTGTGGGTGGGAGCGACCATGTGTGTCTGTGTGTGTGGCTGCATGATGATGTACTTTGAAGTGTGTGTGTGGTAGTGGGTCGGTGAGTGGATGTTGGAGGTGTGTGTCTGTGTGTGTGTGTGTGTGTGTGTGTGTGTGGATTAGACTAATCTGTTCAAACGGTGAGTTAAAGGTAGAGGTGGAATGAAACCTGATAATTAAATGGAGATGAGGATGAGCAGTGGCTCTAACCATCAGTTTAACAGAGTTTTTCCAAATGGGGTTGAGAAGAAATAGTAGAATGCAGATAGAATATACCGTCGGTTGCAATGCTGTGATTATTACATTGGATGGAAAGCCTCCACATACTGTGTGTTCCACGTACTAGATGGTTAGTCAAATACTCAGATTACTCTACTGTCATAAAGTGCCGTTAGATGCCAATAACAATTATGGGAAGAAAAGTCTAGGATGCCTTTCCAGTGTCAGCCACCTCCATGGATTTAAAAAAAAAAAAAAACATATCATTTTTATATTATATGTTTTATTTAACTTACAATGGGGCAAAACCCCTCATTGGTTATTTCTGTCATTTGAACATGTTAACAATGAATATGTAAGGGAGCTTTTGTTTGCTTTTGTTTGCAATTGCAGTGGCTTATACGAAGCAGTTTGTACTGTGTAAACTTGTATGCGGTGGATTTAATTTGTATTGTACTTGCACATTGGCACTCCTCTCACCCCCAGGTTTAATTTGTTCCGATGCCAGCCCTGCAAAGATGGCCTGCTCTTCTTCCAAGTCTCTAGCTAAAACAGACATTTTCTCCTTGTGTCTGGCACTGAACAGAGGGGATGCTTTCTGCTCTGAGTGGCTTTAATATTTCTGATTATCCAAACTATTTCAACATGGACGGTGACACTTCATCACAAAAATCAGGATTTTGTAATTAGCATCACATTTACAATCAGACTTTAATTGGACCTCCATGGTGCTTTTTATTTTTATTTTTTTATGTGCCTTTTTTTTACATTTCTGTCACAATTCACTTTTGGCCTAAACAACAGTATTGTGTTTGTCTCAGAAATGAATAATTGAATGTTAAGCTATGGTTTATTTTTGCTCTCCCTTTTAAAACGTTTTTTTAGTACTATTGTGGTGGAAGACAGCCCAAACATAAATACAAACGAAACCTAAATCAATCTAAAGGTTGAATGATGCTCACACTCCCATTTGCTTTCCATCATCCCACTTTCTGTCATCTTTGCTACTGCCTTAAAGAGCAAACATATCATAAAAAAAAGACAACTACCAGGACAACAAAGGAAGCAAAGAGAGAAATAAAATCGGCACAGACAGTGAAAACAAGAAGCCAGTAAAAATCCAAGTCGAGGCCAAACAGCATCTGCAGGCACTGCATGGGTCATGCATCTCTCAGCTAAATTTAAATCAAACAGAGACGTATTGGAGTAGAAATCAGTGTCTAAATCACGAGAAACTGCAGCACACAGTGCACTGAAAGGATGTGGGCGTGAGGTATGGAGAGGCTGAAAACAAAAAAACAGAAAACAGAAGAACAAAATACAGAAAATGGAGAAATATTTCTCCTCTTTCTGTCACAACAGTTTTCAATCATCCAGACCTATGAAATCTTATGACTGCGCTCGGAACAAAAATAACCATTCATCATCATGATCTGAGAGAAAAATCAATCAGGCGGATGGTGAGACAATCGCTCATGACTTTCAAAAAACACAGGATTATGGGAAGCACCGTCATTTTCGCCCATAAAAAAACCAAAGTAAAGTCTGACCTTTTTTATCTGGACTGCTGACAGGAACTCCTCAACTGGCAGCTTCCAAAAAAGAAGTAATATCAATCCAATGGATCTTTTTCACGGCAACTATTTTGACTAATTGAGTGTTACTAATAACATTAATGATGGTTCTGTTCCATGCCGCTGGGATTATCCCCGGTTAAAGAAAACAACATCATATTACTCAAATTCTAGCCTCCCTGCAATGGCTCCAAGTTCACTTTAGCATTGACTTTTAAAATGTTATTGTTGGCCTTCAAAGCTTTAAATAACCAGGCCTCTGAGTATATAAAATATCGACTAACCCCTTGTGAGCCTGCGCGCCCTCTTAGATCAGCTGATAATGGCCTTCTGAGTGTTCTGAGAGCCCGACTGGTGATTAAGGGATAGGATACGAGTATGGACAGGAGGAGCGCCTACAGCAACCAATAACCCGAGAGTACTTTACATCTTTTGATGTCGTTTAAAGTAACATTTTTCATAATGCAGCCTAGCACCTCTCATCTAATTAAGGGCTTAATGCTGATTGGCTGCGCAGCGGAGACAGATCTACCTGATCAGAGCTACTGAAAAGTGCAACACTGTCAACTGGACCAGGTGTTGCTTCATTCCAACCCAGAGGCGGCAAATTAGGGTTAGTACTTCATTTGGTGGTGTTCAGATAGTCTCTCAACAGTATGAAAAGTCAGTTTTTGCATTAAGGTACCATCACGTATCTTTTTATCCTCCTATTACACATATAGGATTTGGATGTGAGTTTTTAAGCAAGGTATGCAGCATAAATCACCCAAATAACAACCAGCTATCCAAACAGAACATCAATGTGAGATAATTCTACAAAACCCCAGGAATACACTTCGGGGCAAATTCACGGAAAAATGGATTGCGTCCGCTGATAGCCGCATGAATGGTGCATCACCTGTAACCGCAATCTGCCCCTCTCAAGGTCCGATCAACAAAAGATATTGCACTAATCATATTACAGTGAAAACAGACCTGTAAGAGTGCGCTTTGCTCTCTTTTCTTTTCTATCTAATTATAGATGTTTTCTGTGCCAAGAACACAGGCAGAGAGGAACAGAAAAAATATTATTTTTTCACAACGCTAGCTACAGATGCTGACTGACGAGGTGCAGAGGCATTCCCCATAACTCCAGGCAGGGAGACAACCTTATCTGGAATTTAATATTCCAGTCCGTCAGTGCTGCTGGTGCTTTTCAATCGCACACCTTCAGACTTTAAAATAATAATAATAATACTTTTTATTAATCGAGCACATCGATCAAACCATAAGAGCAAATGTGCTTCAATTACCACAAAAGCTCTAAAGACGCTAAAAACATCACTGATCCGTGTAAAGTGGACAGTTCTTTGCATTGAGGCTCATTTGCACAGAAAGGGGCTAATTTTGCACCAAAATTAATTCTCAATACATTAAAATACGTGCAAATAGCACAGGAACTCCGAGACGCGATCTGCTTGGAGGCGCAGTTTGAGAGTTTCTTTGTGTCTTATGCAGGTTCAGTGCAATCCTTTTTGTGAATTCGCTCCTCAAAGACGGCGTTTACAAAGTTCAAGTTTAATGTTCACTACCGATATTGTTTAATGAGTCTTACTCGCATGGATTGTTAGGGCAGACTGAACAAAATCACATGGTCAAGGCTAAGGAAAGGTAATTGGCAAGTTTAATGCCGAACGTGTTTACAATCGAGGTACCCTGTGAAGTTTTTGACAACTAATAGACAAATGAAACATGAACGCATAACACATCCTGGGACTTAGATAGTGCACCGCAGATTCCTCCAATACGAGCACAATCCCCAGAGAAACTGAGCTGTGACGATGCACGGTACTAACACCTGCGTAGCCTGGAGCTAAGTGTCATTTCTTTTCCTCTTGGGTAGATTCTGGCCCACATCAGCATCCACAAAACCACTTTACACAAATCCACTTCTCAGTCAAAAGAAAGACTCGTACCTTTGTCTGCCAAAATCTGTCTTTCCAAATTTATGACTGCTGTGGATTTAGTGTAGGGGATACCAGTTAAAGACCACCGCGTCAGTGCACAGTAAACCAGTAAGTACTGTCTGTATATTTTACCGGTGTGTTTTACTTTCATGCCGTCGTCCGCCCATGCCAACCTCCCGTGACACACTTTAAGGAATATTCAGCCGGTAAGTTTGTCCTGTGACCCCCGAGCATGTGAAATGTCAGACAGCGACAACATATTTAAGTGGGACGCAGGCGGGCAGACAGCCAGCCAAGACAGGAAGGCAGACACGTTTTGTCCAAGGCACTGACATTTTGGGGAAGAGAATGTGAAATATTGGCTGACATTTGTGCTAGGGGAGTGTGTGTGTGTGTGTGTGTGTGTGTGTGTGTGTCTGTCTGTCTGTCTGTCTGTCTCTCCTTGTGTGAAGACAGTCGTGTGAGACACAAGCCTGGGAGCAATGAAGAAGAAAGAGCGAGGAGGGATAAGATGTAGCAGAATATATGAGGCATAAACTCCATCTGTCTGAAAGATGTAGCCTTTGTCCCACTTTACACACTTGCACTGGACAATTTAAGAGATTACTTGCCGTATCTTGTTCCACTGACTGTTTGGAAACCAAGGCTATATTAATACGACTTATATTGTATCCACAGTAATGCAGGATAGATCAGTAAATAATATAATGTATTTTTGTCTGAAGTAGTGGTTCCCAACGTTTTGGGTTTGTAACCCCTTAGAATAAAGTCTGTGTTTGTGACCCTTTGTGAGGTAATGGACTAAAGGCATACTCACACATTTTTTTCGTGCGATAAATTAACGACTAAAAATATTTTTCAGACAGTTTTTTCTTGCCACACAGAACGCAACGTCGCTGAATTTTTCTGAGCTTTACTTTTTCCGCACCACGATCAAAGCATTGGCCAATGAATTTTTGTGGAACTTTCCACATTTATGACTGATATGAAGTTTTTTATTTATAAGGATTATAAAACAACAACACGGATCCTTCCGTTCATACCTTTCACAATGAAAGCCCTAGACATATAATATTCGCAGTTGAGTATTTCGCATTTATTTTTTTTTCATTTATTTGCAACTCCCCCGGTGTGTAAAACTAAATTGTAGAAAAGGCAGAACACAACGTAGCCATTTTAAAAGAATTTATATTATCACATATTATTTTATGTTATTTTCAGAAACATAATGCATATAGAATATCATGATTCAGTTCATCCAAAAAGTTTTGGATAAAATCTGGGACATTTTTGATTAAACTGTCATCACCTGATTGCTCCATTGATTTTAACTGGGGCCGTTGTACCCCATTGAGAATAAAAATAGCAATCCCGTCTCTGGGCACTTCTGGTAATATTGACAGCCATTCAGCCTGACTGATAAAAATCACTGCCATTAGTATTATCAGTGCGCCTTCACTATTGTAATGATACCAGAAGATGTCTATAAAGATTATTATGTCTGGAAATTGTGACAATGCAAGGGAGAGATATTGATATCGCCTTCGTATGAATCAGCCTCAGACTGAGACACATGTATAAAAACTCCCTCACAAAAGAAGGTCAGAATGAACTGAACAAGGGATCAGAGCATTACAATCACCTTCCTATAGAAATGACATGCAGAACAAAAATATGCACAGACGTGGCCAAGTACACGGAATGGCTCAGAATATCGAGTTTTATGATGCATTTATACATTTTAGTGGATTAAAAAGCACTTATCCAAATTGAGGTTGAGCATTGCCTCATGCCCTATGATGTATGACACTGCATATAGCAAATTACAATACAGTACAACATGCTGCAAGAGGCGCTGCAAGGCATTCTGGGAGCAAGCAATAGCGAGGTTATTTTTTTCTTCAACACCTGCAACATAAAAGGGGGGGGAACATCCCTGTAGAACCTGACAAAATGTATCGTTAGGTAAAAAGTATTTGACCCACAACACTAATGTATGATAATCGTATTGATAACGTTGTTAACATAGGAAACCAATCAAATACAAAACAAGCTTTACCATTAATATGAAATGGTTCAAACCCTGTAGGCTGTGCTGGAACCACAACAGGGACAGTTGAGTAGGACAATCGAGGCCAATCCAACCATGACTACACGTTGTGGCAGTGGGAAAACCCAGAAACAGCACAGTGCAGTGCAGCTGAGTATTGCTTTTAGTCTGTCAGTTGTATCGACGTTGTTTTGGGAATTATTCTTCTTACCTTTTGGCAGGTAAGCCTTTCTTTAAGAGACACTGTGTGGCAGAAAAAACATTAACAAGAACCTGTGCGTGTGTGTGTGTGGGGAGGGGGAAGAGAAAAAAGCGTGGGGTGATGTGGAAGAAGAAGAAAAGGCAAGGAAGAGAAGTGATGCCAAGGTACCCAGCTGTTTTCTCTTTGACTAGAGGGCCAACATTACCTCTTATATGAGTCTTTGCATACACACACACACACACACACACACACACACACACAGAGGTTCCCTGTTGGCTACAGTAAATGCACACGAGTTTTTCACCCTGAATTTTACAGTCAGGATGGAAAAGAGAAAGTGATCGCGTTATGATCGCGTTTTTGAACTAGGCGTGTCACAATATACAACATATATATATATATATATATATATATATGTATATGTATATATACATATATATATGTATATATCTATATGTATATATATATGTATATACGTGTATATATATATATATATATATATAGATATGTATATATATATATATACATATATATATATAGAAACATGTATATATATGTATGTATATATACGTATATATATATATATATATATAGACATACATATATATATATATATATATATATATATAGCATTATTTATTTACTTTACAAATGTTCTATAGATATTGCAATAATATCGTTATTATCTTAATTTGCCCAGGATAATCGTCTAGTGGAAATCTGACTACCCGATTTTGGAGAATGCAAGATATATGTTTGTGCGGCTAAATACCATATCCAGGTTTTTGAAAGGTGGATAAGACCTCATCCCAATTTTAAGAAAACCCCGATATGCTAGTAGGACACAAAGAGAAGCCAAGATATTGTAGCATGTTAACTCCTCATCCAGGTCTCTAGTCATGAGCTAGTGTGTCTTTACCTTCATGATTTTAACTTGTGTCTTCAATCTTAATCATATAGTAGTAGGTCAAGTCAAGAAAAGTATATCTAGATGTTGAATCGAATGCAAGTCTGAAACTAGAAGATGAAATGTAGTTTATTTAGCGATCATGTTGGCATACAGTGTCTTTTTTTACACAACCGTGCAACATTACTAACCTTTGTGTCTGTGTCCACCTTACAAGTCCAATATTCACTCTCGTCTTAGATCTGTTCGGCTCTACACCAACTCCTGAGGGAAATATATGTCTGCTTAGGTGCCAAATGCTCCAGCATGTAGTAATTTGATCCAATGTTAATGTAAAAACATTGTTTTTTATCAGTTTCAAAGACAGAATATAGTGCCGATGTCCACACGCTTGTTGTCCTTTTGTGATTCAAGTTGATTTTAGGCATGAAAACTGTTCTATTTACTCAAGGAAATGCATATTAACTGCAGAAATATCTTTGCATCATGCTTCCCTTGTCCCTTCCTGCCACTGCAACAATGCAGTTCATCCCTCCATCAGCTGCGCCTCCCCAGGAGGACTCTGTGTGGCGCAGCTTGCAGTCGAGTGGAACAGCCATGCAGTCACACCTCGGGAACAGAAGGGGTCCACTCCCTCCGTTAAAAACCCCATCTTTTCATTGCGAGGCGTCCTTGTGACACAGCGGGTGACAGCACAGAAAGCATTTCCACATGGTTGTGGATTTGAATTTGGCTTTGTCTCCCTCACACTGAAAGTGTTACATTAAAAAAAAATTTCACTTTTGCTGAGATCCAAAGAGATCATTCATTTTTGTCTATGTGTTGTAAAGAATGACAGCGACGTCCCTAATAGGAACATGTTAATTGATGCTCAGAACCTTTCTTTCAGCGTGATATTGCAGACATTAATGGTCCTGTGGTGACAGGTTGACGATGAGTTCTTGTACATTGATTAGTCGGAAAGATGAGCCATGATTACTTCACCAGCTCGTCAGATTTTTGAATATGGACTCATCCTTAGTTGGCCTGAGGTTTACCTGCGTTATTACTATGTCTTGACATGTTTGTTTCATTTGATTTTTTTCTCTGTTTAATGGGTTTTCTACTCCTATTCCTTCCTTTGTCTGCCTGTCTGATGATCTGTCCATCAGCCTGTTTGTTCCCTTTCCTGCCTGTCTTTCTGTCTCTGCAGCTCTAAAATGCTTATGGCCTTATCCTCAGTTCCTTTTGAATATACTTCTAACCTGCAGATTTGCATCCCTCTCCCCTTTTCCCCCTTTCTTTCCAGCAGCAGTATCTGCCCAAACAAGTCAGCCTCCCCCTTAGTCTTGATTTGTCTCGCTTTTGTCATTGTGAATTTTGTTTCTTCTCCATCACCCCTCTCTCCGCATCTCTCCCTCTCTCCCTCTCCCTTCTCCCTCTTACCCCCAGCAAGTATGTGTGTGTGCGTGAGAGAGAGAGAGAGAGAGAGAGAGAGAGAGAGAGAGAGAGAGAGGCGACAATGTGTTCAGCCTTTCAGCCAGTCTGAAACCAATCAATGGGAGCTTATCAGGATGTGCTATGCTGTGCTCTGCGGCTGTCTGCAGCCGAATCCAGAGGCAGATAGGACTGAGCTGGGTCTGTCTGGGCTGGAATCAACAGGGGGTGGAAGAGGGAAGGCTTAACAAGTGTGTGCATGCGTGTGTGCATGGGAGCATTCATGCAAATGTGTGTCCCTGGATGTCATGGAGAAGGATAGAGGAAAGAGCGTGCGCTTGTCTGTGTGTCAATCAGGCGTAACATGTGTGGAGGATTTGATGTCGTATGTGTGTGTGTTTTTGAGTAAAACTGAGATACACTGTGTATGTGTTAGATAGGGCTGCAACTACAGATTTTCAATATCAATTAATCTGCAGAGTATTTCCATGATTAATTGGCTAATTCTGGTATATAAAACCTCATAAAAAAAGTGAATAATGCTCAGCATTCATTTCCAAGGCGAGGTCTTCTCATTGCTCTTTATTTCCGACTGATTGAACCATCAAATGTTAAACGATTCATCTATTATGAAAAGCTCAAATGATTGGTTTAGCTTGAATGTGAGAACACGGTGAATGTCGCTGTTGCTACGTCTATCAAGCTGTGTGTTTTCACACGGGGTTTAAGAGGACATCAGTGGCTGATTTATCACTTAAAACATATACTGTATTTGGGTGGGTCCTTGATTTCATGCAGAAATAAACAAAAACAAGCCCCCTCCGAGAACCATCACCTTACCGTGGTGGAGGGGTTTGGGTGCTCCTATGAACCTGAGGGCTGTGTTGTCGGGAGCCTAATGCTCCTGGTAGGGTCTCCCATGGCAAATTGGTCTCAGGCGAGGGGCCAGACAAAGAATGGTTCAAGAACCCCAATGCAACAGCAAAAAAGAGGAGATGTGACCCTGCCCGGAGGAAGCCCGGGGCCCCCGTCTGGAGCCAGGCCTGGAAGGGGGGCCCGTCAACGAGCGCCTGGTGGCCGGGTTTGCCACGGAGCCCGGCCGGGCATAGCCCGAAGAAGCAACGTGGCACCCCCCCCCTCTCCATCATGTGGGCCTACCACCCGCAGGAAGAACATTGCCAGACGGGTGGCAGTGAAGGTCGGGGACCTCGACGGACCAGACCTGGGCGGCAAAGGCTGGCTCTGGGGACGTGGAACGTCACCTCTCTGTGGGGAAAGAGCCGGAGCTTGTGCGGGAGGCGGAGCGCTACCAGTTAGATCTGGTTGGGCTCTCCTCTACGCACAGTCTCGGTTCTGGAACCGTACTCCTGGATAGGGGTTGGACCTTATTCTTCTCTGGAGTTGCTCAGGGTGTGAGGCGCCGGGCGGGTGTGGGGATACTCACAAATCCCCGGCTGAGTGCCGTTACGTTGGAGTTCACCCCGGTAGACGAGAGGGTCGCCTCCCTACGCCTACGGGTTATGGGGGGGAAAACTCTGACTGTTGTGTGTGCATATGCACCGAACAGCAGTTCAGAGTATTCGGCCTTCTTGGAGACCCTGAATGGAGTCCTGTTGGGGGCTCCAGTAGGGGACTCCATAGTTCTACTGGGAGACTTCAACGCGCACGTGGGCAGCGATGGAGACACCTGGAGAGGCGTGATTGGGAGGAACGGCCTCCCTGATCTCAACCCGAGTGGTTGTTTGTTATTGGACTTCTGTGCTAGACATGGGCTGTCCATAACAAACACCATGTTCGAACATAAGGATGCTCATAAGTGTACATGGTACCAGAGCACCTTAGGCCGAAGATCGATGATCGATTTTGTAATCGTATCATCTGATCTGAGGCCGCATGTTTTGGACACTCGGGTAAAGAGAGGGGCGGAGCTGTCAACTGATCACCATCTGGTGGTGAGTTGGGTCAGGGGGTGGGGGAAGAGTCTGGACAGACCTGGTAAGCCCAAACGGGTAGTGCGGGTGAACTGGGAACGTCTGGAGGAGGCCCATACCCAAGAGACCTTTAACTCACACCTCCGGCGGAGTTTCTCTGGCATCCCTGTGGAGGTTGGGGGCATTGAGCCTGAGTGGTCAATGTTCAAAGCTTCCATTGCTGAAGCTGCGGCGGGAGCCTGCGGCCTCAAGGTCTTAGGTGCCTCAAGGGGCGGTAACCCTCGAACACCGTGGTGGACCGCGGTGGTCAGGGAAGCCGTCCGACTGAAGAAGGAGTCCTTCCGAGATATGTTATCATGGGGGACTCCAGAGGCGGTTGCAAGGTACCGACAGGCCCGAAGGGCAGCGGCCTCGGCCGTGACAGAGGCAAAGCAGCGGGTGTGGGAGGAGTTTGGAGAAGCCATGGAGAAGGACTTTCGGTTGGCACCAAAGTGCTTCTGGCGTACTGTCCGGCACCTCAGGAGGGGGAAGCGGGGAACCATCCAAGCTGTTTACAGCAGGGATGGAACACTGTTGACCTCAACTGAGGAGGTACTCGGGCGGTGGAAGGAGCATTTTGAGGAACTCCTCAATCCGACTAATACGCCCTCTTTGATAGAGGCAGGGCTGGAAGATTATGGGGGATCATCAGCAATTTCCCTGGTGGAAGTCACTGAGGTAGTCAAACAACTCCACAGTGGCAAGGCCCCGGGGATTGATGAGATCCGTCCAGAAATGTTGAAGGCTTTGGGTGTAGAGGGGCTGTCGTGGCTGACACGTCTCTTCAACATTGCGTGGAAGTCGGGAACAGTGCCTAAGGAGTGGCAGACCGGGGTGGTGGTTCCCCTGTATAAAAAGGGGAACCAGAGAGTGTGTGCCAATTACAGGGGTATCACACTGCTCAGCCTCCCGGGTAAAGTCTACTCCAAGGTGCTGGAAAGGAGGGTTCGGCCGATAGTCGAACCTCAGATTGAAGAGGAACAATGCGGATTCCGTTCTGGCCGTGGAACAACGGACCAGCTCTTCACTCTCACAAGGATCCTGGAGGGGGCCTGGGAGTATGCCCATCCGGTTTACATGTGTTTTGTGGACCTGGAGAAAGCGTATGACCGGGTCCCCCGGGGGATACTGTGGGAGGTGCTGCGGGAGTATGGGGTGAGGGGGGGGCGCTTTTGAGGGCCATCCAATCCCTGTACGCCCAAAGCAAGAGTTGTGTCCGGGTTCTCGGCAGTAAGTCGGACTCGTTCCAGGTGGGTGTTGGCCTCCGCCAGGGCTGCGCTTTGTCACCAATCCTGTTTGTGGTATTCATGGACAGGATATCGAGGCGTAGTCGGGGGGAGGAGGGGTTGCAGTTTGGTGGGCTTGGGATCTCATCGCTGCTCTTTGCAGACGATGTGGTCCTGATGGCATCATCAGCCTGTGACCTTCAGCACTCACTGGATCGGTTCGCAGCCGAGTGTGAAGCGGTTGGAATGAGGATCAGCACCCCAAAATCTGAGGCCATGGTTCTCAGCAGGAAACCGCTGGATTGTCTACTCCGGGTAGGGAATGAGTCCTTACCCCAAGTGAAGGAGTTCAAGTACCTAGGGGTCTTGTTCACGAGTGAGGGGAAAATGGAGCGGGAGATGGGCCGGAGAATCGGAGCAGCGGGCGCGGTATTGCACTCGCTTTACCGCACCGTTGTGACGAAAAGAGAGCTGAGCCAGAAGGCAAAGCTCTCGATCTACCGGTCTATCTTCGTTCCTACTTTCACCTATGGTCATGAAGGTTGGGTCATGACCGAAAGGACGAGATCGCGGGTACAAGCGGCCGAAATGGGTTTTCTCAGAAGGGTGGCTGGCTTCTCCCTTAGAGATAGGGTGAGGAGTTCAGTCATCCGAGAGAAGCTCGGAGTAGAACCGCTGCTCCTTTGCGTAGAAAGGAGCCAGTTGAGGTGGTTCGGGCATCTGGTAAGGATGCCCCCTGGGCGCCTCCCTAGGGAGGTGTTCCAGGCACAGCCAGCTGGGAGGAGACCACGAGGAAGACCCAGGACGAGGTGGAGAGATTATATCTCCACACTGGCCTGGGAACGCCTCGGGGTCCCCCAGTCAGAGTTGGTCAACGTGGCCCGGGAAAAGGAAGTTTGGGGCCCCCTGCTGGAGCTGTTGCCCCCGCGACCCGACCCCGGATAAGCGGTTGAAGATGGATGGATGGATGAGGCCTTTCAGCCAATTTCACCAGCAGCAATGGCAACTGTCAGTCGCTTATTTTATGAGCTCGGCCTATAGCTAGCTAGCTGATTAAGCAAACGTTAGCTCCATTAGCTGGTTGAATTTGAGGACTGGTGTTTAGCAGCTTAGCTTATCTACTTGGATAAAAAAAAGACTGAGAAAGGAGGTGGCCTAGCCAATGTTTTATGCATAACGCTATCTCGGTTTCAACTGTATTAAGCTAGTCATGTGGGCATGCTAAAGTTTGCAGTAGGGCTGCATGATATATCGTTTCAGCATCGACATCGCAATGTGCGCATGTTCAGAAGTTATTTCAGGACGTGCTATGTTGGCAAATTAATGTGGGAGGATCCTCTCTCCGGAGAGCGCCGGGGCGGACTATCCTCAGTGTGACGGGTCTGTGGCGGCGATGTCGGCCCCACCCGATCCTTCTTGAAACATGGACCCCTTCTCTTTTACCATGCATTGTGGGTGTGACCTTTTTTGCTTTCATCACCATTCATATCTATATTGCCTATAAAATCAACGAGTTTATTATCAAACTGTTTACTAGAGCACACTCTTTTTTTATTTTATTTTATAGATCTAGCCTCTCAAAGTGCACGATTAATGCATTTAACTTTTTTTTCAACTAAATTTTTTTCATAATGCAATATCACAGAGAAAACATATTGTCATGTCAGCAATTTTCTAATATCTTGCAGCCATGGTTTGCCGCTTATGTGAGAGCAGGAACACTCATTGTCTAATCCATTCTTTATACTTTTGTTGTTGCTGTTTTTGGTTTACTAAATGCTAAAAAAAAGACACCACCCTTCAAACTCTTTATATTCAGTATCGTTCTCTGATGAGAGTTACTGGTTCGACATGTGAAATCCAAAGCTTGACAGACCTGCTGTGCCTACGGTTGCTTAGATATGACAATCACTGTTGTGTAGATGCACAAAGAAGGGACACATTATTGTGTGATTGAAAGAGAGAGAGAATGAATGAATGAGTGAGTGTGTGTGTAATTGTTCTACTTAGGCTTTGAGCCAACTATCTAATTGTAAATCCAAACCATACTCAGTGTATTAAATGAGGTTACTCCTTTCACACACAAACAGACCATTTTTAATCCCGCCATTCGTTTCCTCCTCCCCAGTACGAAAGCGGCCGCTTCTCCTGTGACTTTGCCATCACTATGGTAATCACCAAGGCAACAAGTTACCTTAGTGACTTTTTTGTTGTTTCGCCCAATAGCTTCCTGCTGATCATTTCCAGAGAAGATTGCTGTGGGCAATTCTAAACGTTAGCAATAAAGGAGACTGTTTCTTGTCTGCAATTTTGATTTACCAACCTCTTACATTTTATTATAATTCAAAGTAATCGCTTCAAGAAATTAGCCTCTTGATAAAAATCGGATTTTCGCTCGAGCAGTAGCTCCCTCGGCATAAAGACTACCAGAGGAGACTAATTGGAGTTTCAATTAGGGTTCTGTGCACCAGACGGCTTCTCCTCTCTCTCTAATTAAAACCTCCAACCGGGTAATTATTAGAGGAGATGGGAGGCGGGGTGGAAGGGGGAAAGAGCCACATGAAGGGATGGATGGATGGAGGGAATGAGGGGAGGTGGATGGATGGTTTGAGGTAGTGGCGGTAAAATGAGGATGTGACGGTCAGATGAAGGAACAGATAGTTTAAAAAGGATATGAGGAATGGAGGAGTGAAAGATAAGAATGTGGATAAAATGCGACGTGGGAGGGAGGAGATAAAGGGCCATTACGGACAAACGGGGGTGCTGATGAAGGCCAGGAAGGATGGAAGGGGAGGGTAGAGAGGAAGGGCCTTAAAGAGAGGGAGGGCTGCTTGGATCTCAAAGGAAGGGCGATGGAGCTAGAAGAGGACACAGAGGCGAAAGATCAGACTCTAATGATCAGTCTGCAGACTTCACTGTGTGTGTGCGTGTGTGTGTGTGGATGTGTGTGTAGGGGGGTTGCCATGGCAATAAGTGCAGCTTGTTAGAGAGGGTCCATCAAGTAGTTCTCAGCAGGTGGCCGTCTGTGGCCGTCCTACACACACACAAATATCTATCAGTCTATAATGTGTCACATGACTGTTACAGTTACCTGTACTCTGTAGAAGAACAAAAGAACAGCATTCATCTCAGCCCATCTCCCTCGTAGGGAGGAGAATGTGTGTGCGCGCGTGTGTGCGCGTGCGTGAGTTTTATGAAAGACAGCGTTGCTCACTCCCCCCTAATCCCCTCTACCACTGCAGGCGGGGACAACTGAGCCGGAACAGGAGTAGGTGCGTGCGTTTATTCATTCATCAGCTCTTCAGCCAATTAAATTAAACTAGTGGGATAAATATAAGAAGATATTTGGGTAAAATGATGGAATGAATTCAAATAATGTATTTAGCATTTTACTTCACTATACTTTTAATTAAAACTTGTTGGACCCAAAATGTGTGTTGTTCAGTAAAAAAATGTGTCAGACACCCTAAATTTGAATTAGTGTGGAGAATACTCCCAGCTGTGTGCGAGTTTTAGTGTTTATTTAGTGAGTTGTGTCTGATCACGCTTGTAAGCTTCTTGATCTGGCTTGGGCCTAGTCCACACATACACGGGGTATTTTTGTAAACTGTGTTTTATCCCATCCACGCAAGCATGGTTTAAAAAAAAAAAAAAAAACATTCATGGATGTATTTACAGTATATGCCTGTTGCACTACATGTCGCCTCATTTGTGTTGCCTCACAAAGGAGATAACGGCGCTAACTCTCTGACTGTCTACACTGAAAATGTTTTCATCCGGAGTTTTACAATAGCACCATTTTCATAGAACTAAAACACCGTTTGGGTGTGGACGAAAGGCCAAAACACACAGAAAAAGCGCTGATTACAAAAATACCTGCGCACGGGTGGACAAGGCCTTGCACGCTATTAAACAAAAGACATCTAAAATGATTCGTATTATTAGTATTCACTGGCAGCACAGCAGTCAAAGATAGACTCACCAAAGTTTAAACTGAAACCTGCCGTCTCATCTGCAGTTTTCCTTCATTCTTTATTTTATTGTCTTTTTGTATACACTGCCCACTTCATTTGGAACAAATCTGGCAGAGAAAGTCCCATCATGCAGTAGTGAGTGGACGAGTCATTTGCTCTCAACTGCCCCAAGATCAGACCAGCCTTGTTATTTGACTCAACTCGACGGAGCCAATAGCGGGCCGTGTTTCTTCACAGCGAGTTATGCTGTCTATTAAAAGAAGAGTTGTCCCAATTGTTCTTACAGTAACACCTACCATTCAAGGCAGCCTTTTTCTAATATTTGATTTGTTTTTTATGTTACCATGACTTCTACAAAAAACAAAACAGCAATGAACGCTTGCTGAGGGAGAATCATTAAAACACAGTAAAAAAGCCAGTATCCAACTGTGTGTATTAACAGCTACAAGTGCAATTAAAGATGGTAGAAATCTTACAAGGCCTTATAGACTCTTACACTGTGCGCAGATTGCTTTCACAGCAGTCCTTTAATGCCTCAGGTGTATTAAATTGAATTCATGTAATGGCACAATGCACCAAAGATGTAATCAACCCGTTCTGAGGCAAACCTTGGTAACACTCTGCAGCCTATAAACCAGAGCAAACTAGATTTTCACTGTACAGGATGACATATTTTCTCCAGTAAACATTCTTCCTGGGCTGCACATAATCGAGAAACCAACGGAAATTTAGCTGGAACAACACGAAGGCTATTTCAGAGCCTTCCAGTAGATGTATCACACCCAAATATATCCTCCAATTTCAGAATGACAATACTGTAAAGCCTCTTACTGCATTAGTTGAAGGACTTAATAACTTCTGTTAGTTTTGCTTCTGCGATTATGACAAATGCACCGTGTTACAAATTGGATTTCAAGTGAAAACCTTTTAAGTTTTTGTTGTCAATCTGCCAAAAAGAGTTGAGTTGTTAAAAAACACATGAATAAAGTATATTGCGTTAATTTATTGGGTGTTACGACTGACGAGATTAGCTTGCCTACATAAGGATTAGAAACAGTAGGAAAAAATAATTCCACTCTGCACTATGAGCGTCCCATATACCTACATTTAGTTCCCATCGTTTCACATAGTTTAAATCTGCTACTACTACTACTACTGCTACTACTACTACTGCTACTGCTACTACTACTACTACTGCTACTACTGTAGTTTCTTTCGTCGTGATGTTGTGATGATGATGAAGGAATCTCTGCTGACACCGGCGCAGTTGCATATAAAAGGTTTATTACAAGTAGCACAGCATCAAACACCAAAAACAGGCGATGTGAGGATCCCAAGCCAAAATGAATCCTCTCCTTTACATCACTCTGTCCCTGTTATTTATAGGGCACAGAGACCACCTCACCCCCTAGCAGGTCATCTGAGGTCATCTGAGGTCAAGGTAACGGTCATGTTATTGAGTAACCACGCATGTCCTATCCCCTAGTGTGTAGTGGAGAGGCCCCTTCCAACCTTCCTCAGGATCCCTTATATAGGCATGTATCCCAAACAACAACTTCAGTATTCTTCCATGATAAAGAAAATAAGCAGTGTGTATTGCCAGGTTATACACCACACTACTACTGCTGCTACTGCTACTACTACTACTACTGCTACTA
>CALSCE010009683.1:995025-1015101 GCA_943593645.1 Bovichtus variegatus
GGGAAAGCACAGGTGTAACTCACACCAGGAACAATGGCTCAGCTTCCCTCAACCGTGCCATTGGAACAACACTTACGGCCCTAAATTGAAAGCGGCGATCACCAACGTTATTAGTAACAACTGTGTTTGGCTGTTTGAACCTTCTTCTGTGACAGGTATATTCAGACCAACAGGCACAACCCAAGTTTGGCGATTCAGGGTTTCTGCGCTCGGAACAAAACTTGACTGTCAGTTACTTCTAAGAGGCTTTCCAGAATCTTTTCGTTTTGTCTTGTGAGACTTTGTGCGCAAACCTAGTGTGCCATGGGCATAAAACGAATATTGCGGAGTTTCTCCTCTGATCTCTTAATCTCAAATAGGACAGCCTAATTGGAGCTAAAACTAGACAAAGCTCTCGCAGTGTCTACCCTCTGAGCTAAACAAGGATAATCTGCTGAAGGAATGAACATTTACAGGTAGTTTATTTTAGTTCTGCTTGTACAAAATGGTCCTGCTTTGCCATAATTTAAATGGGGTCAAACGCATGTAAAAGGCCCACAAATACTTAAAAATCACATATGATACAATCACAACAAAATCAAACTGACGTTCATAAAACGCAGGTGAAAATCGTATTGAAAAATAAAAATGTATATTGGTAGCGCGACACTCTTAACCACTTAAATATTTTGACTTACTTTTTCTTTTCACTTTCTATAATTAGAAGCCTTTTCTGAACTGAAAACGGAAACGGAAACTGCTTTGAACAGTAAGGCAGGAGGAAATGCAATTGTTTTGGAAGACACAAAATTAAGGTCAAAATTCTGCTTCTTTTACAAAAATCTTGGTGCGATCGAGTTTTTTTTTTTTTTTTCAGTGTAAAAACAAAAACAATGAACCTTAAACGTTCGTTAAACGTACATTTTATTTGTACTTTTTGTGATACAGGAGTCACTTTTTTTTCCATTTGCCAAGGTCTGTTTTTAGTTTGCCCTACAAATCAGTTTGAATATATGTTTTTGTTATTCAGTAGATATCTAATTTTGAACCGAGGCGCTCCCTTTTTTTTTGAAACTCCATCAAAAGAATCAATAAAATCTTGGCTGAGAAGAAATTCAAATATCTCATCATGTGTGTACAATGAGCCAAGCCATTACTGTCTGCTGAAGGGCTGCATATTTAACTTCCTTGCTGGCCTTCCGTCATTTGCAGCCAGAATTTAAATTTGATATTGTGCCTTGCTGGAGGACTCAGACACGTTTAAACATCCTAAACTGAAGTAGGAAAATGTTCTTTGTTTAAATAATGCATAGGATCGCTGTGTAAAAGTATCTTGTTACATGTTTAAAACTCTGCTGTCAGATGTTTTCCCAAGTATTTTTCTTGCTTCAGGAAAATAACATGGTAGGATTCACATTAATAAAGGCAACCTACTGTATACATAATATATGTATGACAGAGCAGAAACTCTGCATATACTCTGCATATACTGCAGCTTTTGTGAATATTTTTTGCTTTGCTAGGAGACGCACTATAAATTGGTGCTCTACTGACTGGAGCGTTTCAAAACCATAATGTATCACAGTGTGTGCGTCCCGGGAGAGGATCCTCCTCAGTCTCTCCCTGAGGTTTAGAACATGTTTCCTCCTTTAATTGTGGGGTTTCTTATAGAGAGTTTTTCCTTGTGTGATACGAGGGTCTAAGGACAGAGGGGGTCGTATCCTGTACAGTCCGTAAAGCCCACTGACACGAATGTGTCATTTGTGATATTGGGCTATATAAATGAATTTGATTTGATTTAATGTGCCATTTGCGATTTTGGCCATCTGTCCCTTTACAACATTCGACAATTTGGGAGGACCCATCCTGCATCAAGATACTATTGTGCCTGGAAAGTGGAAGCTAGTTAGTGTAGCTTGCTAAGGTTTGCCTTGATTCCCACTAGAGGTTACTTTTTGTAACTAGCGAGCCTCTCTTTTTGTGTGTCATGAGCATAACTTTTGTAACTACAACGGCACTTGGAGCGCGGCGGACGTGCCCTGTCTTGTAATTTTAACAAATGTGAAATATTTTATGGGTTATTCGTTGGCCAATCCTATACCCTTCCACCAAGTTTCATGAAGATAGGGCAGGTAGTTTTTTTTCCTAATCCTGCTGACGAACAAACAAACTGAACCAAAAAACACAACCTCCTTGGCGGAGGTAAAAAATGTGTATATTACCAGTCAAGATGAACATGTATGTTTGCGGTGCATAAGCTATGAAATGCATTGCCAGTAGATCTTAACATTTCATTTGACTGTGACTCTTTCAGTCCACCATCTCTAACAAGCCGTCCCCAATGTGTTGACCTGCAGTTCAGCCTAGGCCCTGGAGGAGGAGGAAAGAGAAAAGACCTTTGAAGTGAAATGGATCCCCATCAGCCTCAGTGCTTTCACAAAGTAGCAGTTTAAAGCTCTGAGATGGTAAAAGAAAGACCACTTTTTTATTGCACTAAAGGCTCATAAGGTGGTATGTGTGTGTGTGGGCATGTGTGTGCTGAGCTTGAGACATGAAAACTGAAAGTCAAATGTGTATCAGAGAGATTCATGTGTGAGTGTGTGTGTGCCTTTTGGATTTAGGGTGAAAGTCTTTTGCTTCACTGCACGCACACACACACACACACACTCAGGAATGGAGATCCTTCATTGAGCAAGTCTCAAGCTCAGCCAAGCATTCAGTTCTCCCAGTGACCTAGAAATGAATGACAAGGCAAACAAAAGCTACAATAGCACAATCCTTTCCCTAACGTTCATGAATTCTGTCATCAAGCAAAGGGCGCGTAATATTTAAAAAGGCTCAATGGGTCATGGAACCCACCGAAGACATTTCATTGAAAAAGAAAATATTAACAATGCAGTTTCCCTTTGTGCTTCCTGAGGAGGGTTTAATGTCAAAGTGTGTTGAAGATCCTTCAACTTATTGTATTCCAGCCAACAAATTAATGCTGTTGACCTCTTTCTAACCCCAGCATATATTCCTGCTTTTGTAAATGTACTTTAGGTTTTACTCTTACTTTCTGCTGTTTCCCTCCATGTTGTGGGTCATGCATTGAAAAGGGTCAATGTTACAGAGTGGTACGCTCGGCCAAGATCTATGCTTCCCACTCTGCTGGACTTATACACTGGAAGGTGCAGAGCCAGAGCTTGCAGGATTATGAAGGACACTACCATCCCAGCAATAGACTATCCACTCCAGCTTGAAGGATCAGGCAAACACTTCCTGTTAAGGCACAAGTCCAACACATAGATACTAAGAAAAAAGCTTTTTCCCTCAGGCCATCAAGATGGTGAATTCTGCCCTGGTCAAAGGTCACGTTGACCTCACAAAACACAGTTTTGCCGATAACTGAAGAATTCATATGCTATTATATTGTTTTTATTACATATATTACTTGTGTGTGTGACAAATAAACCTGACTCATTGAAAATCACATCATGTCGCTCGAACAATATGGACTGAATGGACATTTACATGGAAAGCAAAAAATACCTTCTGTACGTGTATCAAACATGGAGGAAGAAACTGCACTGGCACAGTAGATAGTGAGCAGGCAAACCTGCTTTGAGTCGAGGTCACTTGAATATATTGTTAATTGGCATGAAATGAAGCGGTTATAGCATTGAAAAGTATCCATGGCAACAAGAGTAATCAGGTGCCACAGGAAAGTAGGTGGCTGTGCAGACAAAAGTAGGGTGATTATGACCCATCTGTATAATTATTTTATTGATGAATGCGTCCAGAATAAACAGAATGATAAAATGACAACAACATAGACAATCATTATGACAAAAATTATAACGTGAACGTATGGAAAAGATTGATCTTTAGTAGTTGCAGTAGGTGTCAAACAGGCACAGCAACGATCCATGAACCAGGCACAACCATTAAATGCGGCAACCTGTACCACGAGAGACTAAAAACTCCAGGGATGATGCCCTAGAAGCCGAGTTAGTAATATGCATTTATGAACGTATATGGATAAAGAGGACATAAATGCATGCAGATAGAGGCGGAAAAGAGGAGAGAGGAGCTCGGTGTAGGTCCCCTGGCAGTCTAAGTCTAGCTTCATAAGCAAGGGCTGGGCCAAGGCCACCTTGAGCCAGCCCTAATTATAATCTTATACTATTATAAGCCTACTCATACACATGTAAAGGGTGTCTGCCTCCTGAACACAAACTGGGAGCTGGTTCCACAGGAGAGGAACTTGATAGCTGAAAGCTCAGGTGTCCTTTTATACTTGTAGATATTCTCGGAACCACAAGGAACCATTCTGAAGCAAGAAGCATTCTGGAATAACCTAAATCAAGTTTTAAACACTTTCTCTCATTCTCAAAAAAAAAACATCCATCTGAAAAATGCACATATCAGTGCTGAATAAATGTTCTATGACCTCACAAGGACATTACAGTCTTAAGTAAGTTTAGAGTAACACAACAGAAGTACATAAGGGAGTCTAATATTGCTCTTTTAAGTGCATTTTTCTGTTCAGGACCAGATTAAAGGGAGAGGAAAATTGTCTTTAGCTGAAACAAGGAGGCAATCAAAGACGAACTGCGCAGAGTGACACAGCTCTGCCCTTGCTCTCACCTGTGCTAACTTACATCCAACTGACATGTCGACTCACAGAAACTGGAAATGAGCAGGAGATGAGGTTTCGACCCACTGACTCACAACTCGTCTGGTTTTGTCTTATACATAAACATGATGAGCAGCGGGTGTGCGTGACCTGATCTGTTTCTGTGCATGTGCTCATCTGTGTCAGGATGTTGCTGCACTGCACACTAAAGAATGAGGGTTTGCAAGTTGCGTTAAATGTTTGTTTTGCATGAAATGTTTTACAGATTGAGAATTCATGTTAGTGTGGAAATGATCATTTTCAAGTTTTTTCAATGTGGGATGCTGTGCAATTTAGGAAAATTGCAAATATGCAGTTACGTTGAGTCATTTTCTTTATATATAGCACCAAATGCTTTGCACTGGCTCCCGGTAAAATACAGAATAGAATTCAAAATCCTTCTCCTGACCTTCAAAACCATTACTGGTCAGGCTTCAGTTTATCAGATCGCATAGTACCTTATAACCCAACTAGAGCATTGCGCTCCCAGAGTGCAGGGTTACTTGTGGTTCCTAGAGTCTCTAAAAGTACAATGGGAGCCAGAGCCTTCAGCTATCAAGCTCCTCTACTGTGGAACCAGCTCCCAGTGTGTGTTCGGGAGGCAGACACCCTCTCCACATTTAAGAGCAGACTAAAGACTTTCCTCTTTGATAAAGCTTATAGTTAGGGCTGGCTCAGGCTTGCAATGGACCAGCCCCTATTTATGGTGCTATAGACTTTGACTGTCCGGGGACTCACTCCTCTCTTTTGCTCCTTTTCCCTATCTTTCTCTCTCTCCTCTCCCTCTCTATCTATATGCATTCATGTCTCTTAATAAATGCATGTTATTAACTCACCATCCGGGGCATCATCCCCAGAGTTTCTGTGTCTCTCATCTAGCAGGTTGCCACTATTAAAGGTTACGTCTTGATCATGAATCGTGGCTGCACCTTTTGCTCTGGTCCTGCCTGACTCTCACGCTAATATATATATATATATATATATATATATTTCTTGGAGACACCGGAAGTTTTTTATCATCCTCCGAGATCCACCTTTTTAATATACGATCACATCATCATATCCGTCACATCGATTGTCTATATTGTATTAATTTTTTTATTATGTTGTTTATTCTATACACGTGTCATCTATTACAGTCTGTCCATCCTGGGAGAGGTTCCTCCTCAGTCTCTCCCTGAGGTTTAGAACATGTTTCCCCTTTAATTGTTGGGTTTCTTTTAGGGAGTTTTTCGCTGAGTGGTGCGAGGGTCTAAGGACAGAGGGGGTCGTATTCTGTATAGTCTGTAAAGCCCACTGAGACAAAGGTATAATTTGTGATATTGGACTGTATAAATAAACTTGATTTAATTTGATTTGAAGTTATCTCATGACTCTTTTCATATAGAGCAGATCTAGGCTGTACTCTCTAATTTACAGAGACCCAACAGTGGCGAGAAAACACTCTCCTAAAACAGGGAGACACCTCGATCAGAACCTGGCTCAGGGTGGACGACCATCTGCAGTATACATATGGTAAATGTAGTGCCGTGCTTTTTCTCCTGAGCAAAGTTAAAATAAGCTGCCATGTGGAGGGTTGACTGAAAGACTGGAAAGTGACTGATGGATGGATGGAATGACCATCCATAGAGCCAGGCTTTACCTGAAAATGACATACAAACAGCTGATATGAGCTTCCTCCACCGATGCCAGGGCCCATATTCAGGCAAAGATGAGGAGCTTAGATATCTTGAAGAAACTTGGACCAGAACAAAATGCCTTTCTGCTTTGAAAAGAGCCTTCTGACCCTAACCCTGCAGAGGTATTCCAGGCACATACAATTTAGAGGAGCCCTCAAGGCAGTTTCAGAACATGCTCCGGGAATTATATATCCCATCTGGCCTGGGAATATGAAAAGAAATATAGGCTACCTCGCTTAGCTTGACCCTGATAAGCAAAGAGAAATTGTATGGATTGAAGCATGGAGAACTAACAAAATGCAATATGGTTTTGTTTCGAACATTATTTTAATATACTTCTGTTCCTCAGATTGATAAGTGCATGTTCAGACATCTTAGCGGTGCAGTTACTTACTTAATAACATCTTTTTCATCTACCTTATGCTCTGTGATTTTATTTTTCAAAACAATTTTATTGCTTCTGCTAGGTAAAATTGAATGCATGAGAGATGTGATGAAACAACCTCCAACGGTGGTTCTCTGTTGCACTTCTTCTTACATTTGGCAGCCCCACACGACTCAGCATCTCATCTCTGACTGAATCCAATTCTACCCACACTTCAGAAAGTGAAATATTTATCTTATCTTTTCCACAACACTGAACAATAGTTGACTTGTGTTGCTAAATTATGTATTTATTCAACTCGAGCGGACACATTTGAATGTTTTTTTGACCAGCCGGATCAATCTGCTGCCATTAAAATGTATGAGGAGGCAAGATAGAACTCAGTGAAGATGAGAAATGAATGGATGGAGAGGCAGGAGACAGAAAGGTATAGAAAGAGGGAGCGGGAGAGGAATGGGGAGGGATATTATTGAACAGTTCCCAATGGACAATCTCAATATATCTTTGCAATATAACACAATCTTCAAAATGAAAAGTCTCACTTAGTAAATACCGAACTGTATTATTGGTTCTGTAATATACAACCTTCTGAGGTGTGTGTGTGTGTGTGTGTGTGTGTGTGTTTGTGTGTGTGTGTGTGTGTGTGTGTGTAAAAGCTGCTCCACCGCTCCCTTCACTGTGGCTGCCCCAATCTGCTTCAAGACTCTGGTGCTGGTCCACCGTGCTGTGAATGGATCCTTCTTATATCCAGGCCACGGTCAAACCACACACCCCAGCCCGCTCACTTCGCTCGGCATCGGCCAATCGGCTCGCTGCTCCCTCACTGCAAGCGAGACCCAGATACCCCTCAAACAAAACCCGCCTGTTTGTTATCCTGGCCCCTAAATGGTGCAACAAGCTCCCCATTGATATCAGGTTAGCTGAAAGTCTTCACATCTTCCGTCTCAGACTGAAAACCCATCTGTTTTGACTGCCCCTTGGCCAATAATTTTTTAATTTTTTTTTAAAGATTCTGTATGTAGCACTTAAATGGGTTTGGCTTATTTGAAGCTATTGCACTTGCTCTTAAAATGGTTTGGCCTATTTAAAGCTTATGTACTTACAAGATTATTGCTGTTCTGAGTTTGTATCCTCAGGGTTGTTTGCCCTTAATGTAAGTCCCTTTGTACAAAAGCGTCAGCTAAATGAAAAAGATTTTGTCTGTGACCGTTTATATCTCTGTTGTTTAAATCAGTATCAATTAATTTAGTTTTTGGTCATTTAGGGGCAGTGGATCTAACTGAAACACACATTACCACCTTAAAAAGGTGAATATATATTTCATTTTCTGGCTTCCTGATGAAAGTAAATCCAATATTTACTCCCATTTTAGCTGTATTTTGGTCTCTACCAGCTCCAAAGGGAAATATCTCGTTCTTGAGCAGTACTCAACTGTGTTCGCCAGCTAGCTTCGTCTGTCTGTCATTTGGTGCTCGCCAAGTATTATTAGATCTATTTCGCTGAAAACAGCTACCTGCTGCGGCTGAACATGAGAGTAATGAGAGCTGTGAGAGTGATCCAAAAGCAAAATGAAGAGCTGAAAGACACTGAAACACTGTGGGGAACTGCAGAGTTGCAGAATTATCTGTGGGTTTGTCACTATGAGCGAGCCTTTTAACATATATTCCTTCATTCTGTTGTTGATATACAAATATTGATTAGTGCAGCTTTAATACTACAAAAAGAGTAGTGTAACTTGGATTTGTAATAAAGCTGTAGCTTGCACCCATAACATTCTAAAAGCTAGCATTACTTTCATACAATACATGGTTCTGGAATGCTGGTCCGTTTCAATGTAGGATACACAAAAGAAAAAGCAAAATAGGAGAAAGTTAGAAAGATGGTAACTTAACTCTCTGGTTACCTAGCAACCATTCATAAAGCACAGCCAGAAAAAACCTTAGCCCAGCCAGATTGCTTGGCTGGGAATTCCTGTTTTTAATGAATGCCCAGTTATACTTGGAAAAACAGAAAGGTGGGAGTGTGTATGAACAAACACTAAAACCTGCAGCGAGAAGACAGATCTAAAAACAACAATCTCAAAATAGTCTTCATGTAGCCTCTATGGACTGAAACAACAAATATATAGCACATTACACACGATGTTCTGTGGGACTGTGGACGAGGGAAATACTACATACACTAAGAAACCTGGGTATATAAATACATCTTGTCACCAACAGTGGTAGACATCGTTCCTCTATTCTCAGTCTATTTTCTTTCAGTCTGTTATGAAAATTGGATGACTGACTTCAATAACAATAATTTGAACAAATTGTATATCTTGATGGGTTGACAACTCAGATGTTTTGCTTACATACAAATGGTCAGTTACAGATTAAACGCGTTTAGTCATCAGCCACATCATTGATGTAACCCCATCTGCTCTTTTATCCCCATTTTGCTGACACCATTTGTTGCAATTGAAGTCATCTTACTGAAACCTTATCTTCTGACTCATTTCATTCCTCAATTTAACATGAAATTGTGTGTGTGTGTGTGTGTGTGGGGGGGGGGGGGTCAACAGTTGATATATATTTACTAGAAAAAAAAGACAACAAACATTTCATTTCCGTTATCTAAAAAATTTGATTGGATTTTGCACAAGGCATCTGTGAAAGAGAAAAAAATACAGACAGTTCCGTCTTATTTCCTGGAAGATTATCGACAAATCCGATGTCCATCAAACATTTATGTGACACAGCTGTTCCAGCAATGTGAACAATGCAAAGCACACTGCAGTACATTGTTGTACAGCTATAATCAAGGCGTAGAATTGACCCTTCGGAGCCCAAAAATAGATTTGACAAAAGATTGGTTCAGAACTTTTCAAAGTTAGATCGTGAAAACACTTTGCTACAATAGGAAGCTGAATTGGGGAAAAGAGGCTTTGGAAGACAATCGCATAATGAAACAACAAAAAGCCAGATAAAAAGCCAGACACACACACACACACACACACACACCCACACACACAGTCGGGGCTGCACATACTTTAGTAAGTATGTTGCTGATTGAGGCTGATTGAGCGCAAGTGCACTGGCAGGAGGCCAACTGTTTTGGGAAAATCACGAAGATGAGTGGCTCATCGCCTGTCAGCTTTTCTGGGACGAGATGCCCCGTAACACACGCACACAGACAAACACGCGCAGTGCTTCGTCTTCTTCTACAGGAGGGAGGAGATAGGGGAGAGAACAGATAAAAGGCTGAGTTGTGGTGCATTTCAAAGTGAACACTTTCTCATTTTTCATCAGACGTTTCATAATTGGGCTTTCTCATTATCTGTCTGAGAGATAAATGCCAGATCGTTGGTGGATTTCAAAACAAAGTGCAGAATGAGCAGTTGATTTCACATCAATGGACTAAAAATACAACTGCCCTTATTGCATTTCAGACAAAATTGGTGTTCCATGTGTCATTTGTGTGCGTGTGCCCAATTAAAGCTCTTAGGGTGCTAAAGAAGGTTAACCAAGTTCACCTCAAGTAGAACATATTTGAGTCTGCGTTTGGAAATGTTTTATTCGATTATTCCTTTTCTAAGGGCAAATGGTGCCTTTCTTTGGTTTGGCAAATTCTACGACATCTCCTTTTCTCTTCTGGTTTTGTTTCTTTCTTACCTTTTACCCATGTCTCTCGAAACAGCTCACGATTCTGCCTCGACATGAGATGGAGTAAGAAAATCGAAAAATTAAAGAGACCACCTCCTCACAACAGCGGGAGTGAGCGCCGTCCTCTGGGGGACTGTCTTTGGTGGTCGCAGAAGCTTTCTGGCATCTGCTTAGTGTTACAGCTAATTCTGTTACTGGAGGTATAGACAGTCCTGTTCTGCATCCTGATCAAGAACACACTCCCAGGACGTTGGCCTCTATCGTCATCGTTGCATAACACTTTGGATGCAATAGACAAGACCAATAAGGAGAGAGAGAGAGAGAGAGAGAGAGGAGAACGAGAAGGTGTGTGGGATGTGTTGGGAGAACAGAGCACAGTGATACATCGCTGATGAATATTTTAAAGGGTCCTCTGTTCTGTGGAGATGAAGAAAAAGACTTTGCCATAGTACATCTGTAGTGGGAGGATTTTAAAGAAATCAGGACATGAGGACACACATTGAGACTTATCCCCAAGGAGCTTTTCTTAATTTTTCAAAAGAAAATTCCACTTTCATTTCTGTAGTTTATCGTATGCACTTACCTCTTTCATACATCATTTAATAATCACATCCTGTTTAGCATATTTGCAATTCTTTGTGGTGTCACTGTTTTTAGCCCTTAGTTGCAGACTAATCTTCACTGATGCACAATCTAGTTTTTTAATCGCATGTTTGTAGCTCTGACCACTATAGAAGAGAGATAAGTGTAACATCATTTTAATAGTTTACATACATTTTGATTTCCTCCCATGACGTTGTAGCAGTGATGACATGACGTGGAATGGCAGGTCACCAAACGCTTGTGTCACCAGTCAATCCATGTGACCTCATATTGTGAGCGACCTTATTCCCCGGACTTAAAGATTTTCAATGAAAGGAAACTAGAAAATGCATTTTTAATACATCAATTAATAGAACAAGATTGCATTGTATTGCAAAACCAAATAATATGTTTATTTCATTTGACTTTCAAATGTCTAAGTAATAGACAACATATATGTTTGCATGTCCTCACTGACCATCATTACATGTTCATTAAATATCAAACAAATAAAAAATCTACTTTAACCTAAAGCAATTTTTGATAAACATGATATGAAATTGCAATATTGACACGTCCCCAAGTTTGTTTTTAACCCTGTCACACCATACAAATACCCCCTATAGAAATAATGGATCAGTCCCTGTGACATCAGCATTGAGGAAGTGACACAAGTCTTTTAAAGAACACGCTGCAAAGAAAGGCAAGTGTCAGCATCTTCTCTTACCTACATTTCATTGTTTTTATTGTCCGATTCCGATTGTCAGACTCAACATTTCGACTCTCTTAAAAGATAGTAAACAATTGTTTCGGAAAAATTAAACAATAGTGTGGCAAAATGTTACAATTTGATGGTGCAATGCTATTGTCTTCGCTAAATATGGAGTTATGGCTAGTATTAGCCAAAAACTTCAACCCCATCCCATTCATCCCTTACAAGAAAAGCCCAAAAACTATTTGGATTTCATGCCTGAAAATGTATTTTTAATGTCATAAGGTATATTAAGGTTTAACTAGTCCACTATCGGATATCATGATCAGAAATTACTTATGGCTTATATATTGGTATAAAAAAAAAAAGGTATAACCCAAAATGCGCACGTCTCACAGAATCACCCTTTATTTATTTATAATACTGCAGAGTGAATCCTTAATAGACTAGACCTAAGAAGCAAAAATGTATTCCCCACGTTTGGCCCAGAGCACGTTTGGCCCGGAGCATGTGATCCTACAGGTGTGAATACTGAGCAACACTCGCTGACAAATATAACTTTGAAACATGTGTACACTTTAATGCACTACAACTCAAGCTTTCATAAAACAATATGAAGTGACAGTGAAGCACTCAGAGGATGTAAACGGTCTTCTGTGGTTCTGGAGCAACATCTGAGCAAATAAAAATTCTCATATGATAGCTATTGAGTTGCATTGTGGGAATTGTAGGATCCAATGTTTTTGGAGCTTGACAAATACTAGAAACTAAAAGTCTGGTTCCCTCTGCCTCTTCTGAATCCATTTTAAACATCGTCTTTTTTTTTTTTTTTAAATCTGTCTCTCCCAAGTCTCCCAACTTTATGGAGTAGCACTATTAAATTGCTAGAGTACCCCTTTAACATCACTTATATCCATGGCAACAACCCTTTGGCATGTAGGCTGGATTATTTCTTTGCTTTATTGTGCTGAAGGAGATGTTTGGATTAGAAAATAATTCTGTTTCAGTCGAGTGATTAAACACGATGGCACTCTAACAGTTAACTTCCCTTTGGTAAACTCTTATCACTTAAAAGATGTTGCAGACAAAGTTGACCTCAATACACACAATAAATCAACACAACAGTAATAGTACATTTAGGGTTTTAATATACAGTTTTCAAGATAAAGTTCTTTGATAAACAAAGGGACAGTTTTTTGGCTATATAAAAAGCTATGTAGAAACCAGTGACTAGACTTAGAGACAATAGTGGGTGTGTGCTTACATTTTCAGGTATCAAATACAGACACAATTTGCTCAGAGTGAAGAGGATACTCACAAAATTCAGAATAAACGTCTCACTGACTGATTTACAAGAATCACTTCATCAATAGTTTGAACCACGTTACTACACACTGAGCCATTTAGAATGAGCTATACTCCCAGAAAAATGCAGAAAAAGAGAATCAGTTTCAGGAGGTCAGCTTACACTGGTCGCATCAAAAGACAGGTGTGATAAATCCAGATTCAAGCTCACTGAACTAAATACAAAAAAAAACTAATTTAATGGTAGAAACTGGGCTGGTGCAAGGGCACATAAACTGAGATCCCTGGGCAGGTTTACACAATGGCCCACAATAGCCTGATAGTGATGGTAATAAAAATAGTTGTCCAACAGGCTGCAGGGTATTGTGTTGCAGTGCTGCTGTGTTCCTGCCCATTTCCTCTACTAACTTAAAGAATTGCAGGCAGCACCAACCAGAGGCTGCATCCACCTGGATCTCTTGGAGCTCATAAACTGCAGTTCATTAAAGCCAAAGGGTTGCTGCCTCCAGTAGTTCCACTGTTTCTCACCATGCGTATATTTTTAGTATGACTCGCCCTGGGTGCTGTCAAACCATTTCTGATTTATGTTTTGTAGTAAAATTCTTCGTCCTGTATTGATGAAGCTGAGAGCAAACTGACCTCCGCACTGAGAGAGACACCCAGAGATAGTGTGCTACTACCACAAGAGCACAAGAGACAGACAGAGAGAAGGTGTTTGGCAGTGCAGAATCGTATGCAAAAGATTCATCGCAATATACAGTATACCAATCACACCTGGGTCACCACAGAGTTTACCAGCATTAATTTTAGTTCTATACGTTTAAAGAAATTAGATTTTTTTATTTACTTTAAACAAGCAAAAAAATGGCTTTAAAGCATCATTGTGTTCGTCCCCAACGCCCTCTACACACTTCTGCCATATGTGCCAAATATTTGGGCCATTCAGTTTTCAGCATAACTATTACCGGCATTGTAATACATTGTAGCTAGTGGTGGTTTGAACCTTGTTTTGACCTAGGTCTGAGTGGTAGGATTAAGAAAACAGATTTACAGTACAATACACTTGTAAATTTATACACTGTGAAGAACATTTCATTGGTTCTCCTTAAAAACTCAAGTGAGGCAATGGCAAAGGGTATTAGAGGTCAAAAAACACGATCATTTCTTTTATTACACGGTAAAATTGACTGTCCATGAAGACTAACTCTCTTCGGCTACGGTTGCTACGCCAGTAAAGCTTATTATTCTTGCACGGTATTCTATGCAGATAACAGTAACAGATTAACCACTCAAAATTCTTATTGACGCACTGGGTCTTTTATTTCAGAGAGTAGACAAAAGCGAATGTGGATTTTGCCGTTTGAAATAGCGCCTGTCGCTGGAGGACTTCATTCGCTCTAGCTAGCTAACTAAGCTAAAATGAACGGCGTGAGCTGGATGAAAACGCTATCCCCGAGTGACTTTTTAAATCATTCTGTCTGACTCATTTTCAAATGAGAGTCCTGTAAAAGAGGTCTCAAGTATGCACTTGATGGCTACATACATGATATCATGCTGAAGTCGCATGTCCCTCGCATAAAGTTAGCATTCTAATCAGCACGGCCTAGTCATTGTTGCTAAGTTGTAATTGGACAATCATGGTAGCACTTTGTTTTACAGTTCAGGAATTGTAAATAAAGTTAAATTAATAACAACTACTTTATTTTATTAAAACCTTTGCAGTGATAATTGGTACAAATATATAATTCCCCTTATAATTACGGCCCAGTAGTTGTATTTACAATGTAATAATGCAGTATTGGCACTTTTTTGTAATAATAATTTAATAATATGCTATAAATACCAAGTAAATGATTGATAATTACTGTCCCTATTATATCCCTTTAATATGTAACTTAACATAACTAGTAATTATATTTCTGTACCAATGTAATAATAAAATATATAGAAACTAGTTAATGTATTCAAGTCTCTTCAATGTTAATGGCAAGTAATCAGCGTATCATTTAGTCTATTAGTACCTAGTAAACATTGAGTGATTGGGCCTACTTGCACTGTAAAATAAAGTGCGACCATGCTTGTAGTTTACGTGTTAAACAACCGTCACTGCTAACAAAGGCAGTATTTACTCAAAGATTCGGACCATTTCTCTAAACTGTATCCATGGCAGCTCAGCTCATGGCAACTCTTCATTGATTTTTTCCTTCTTTTACCCCACCATTGATCATGCATTCACACACAACTGCAATCTGTCTTTCTTGACCAAAACCTTAGCACACAGCTCAGTTACTTGTGATTCTAAGTCGAACCAATGAATTTGTTGTTTACAGCGCATTCATCATAAGAGCACCAAAGAAAGTGTACAGTATATATATATACAGCCCAAAGTGTAAGGCGTAACATGATACAACAGTGTAGTGCAGATATTCATTTTCAGTCCAGTCCGTGCTGCGTCCATCCCTTTCAGTTATATTCCACGGTGTTGTGTTCCATTACTTTCCACTCTATTCATATTCACTCCATTCAATTTAGTGTTTCATTCGATCTCATTCCACTCCATTCAACTCTAATTTGATTTCAATTAGTCCGTTCGGAACCTTTCAATTCCACTCAAGTCCGTGTTTATGTATCTCTGAGACCAGCCCAGTTATGTTTGACTCCCCTGGATATTTTTCAAAATACAGTCTAAGTATTGTTGTGTACATTTGGATTCTCCAACTCACTCTCCTCTCTGTGTTTTCCTCTTGCAAACTGTCATTACTGCAGAGACGCCCTGCGCTAGTTTCATTATCGTAAGCCTTGTTCCCATGTGTGCAGCATAACATGAACTGTACATTTACAGCAGATGTAGTGTGTAAATTGATCCTGTGTTTCTATATAGGCAGTGTCAGCCCACATGTTTAGCTGGATGCTGTATTTGAGTTATTTTACAAGGTCTTGCTCTATGATTAATTAGCCAAGTCTCCATCATTTCAACAGTGACACATTAAGAATGTGATTGGCATTGATTATGTATCCCTTTCAAATATACAGTACAGTTTCCCATACATAATTATTATTTATCGGGGCCAAATACACTTCATCATTACAAGCGGTTTTATTCATTTTAACAGAACATATTGTGGCATATTCTGCACAAAAATGTCCTTATGTTCATTATACAGTATGAGTAGTATTACCTTTACCTGCCACTTATAGCACGAGGACTGTGGGAAACAGTTTTTCTGCTTCAGAATCGGGTAATCTAAAGAAATTAAACTGATACAACCTCTTGTGAGGAACCAGACATGAGGCTGGTTAATCCCAACTGTCCAACGATATGTAGGCATAGAAGGTCATACAGCAGGGAGGTTTGTAAGTTTTAAAGGTTTCAGGCAGGATTGCTTAAAATATGTATTGACCCTGTTTTAAGTGCACCCCAGGGCATGAGTGAAAGGAGATGCTTTTTGTTAGTGTTCCTGGAAAATTAGGGTTATATATGTTACTGTAAATGTACAGAATTATTGTAAAGAATGAAAGTTGATAATGTAGGACACTGGCTGAATGTGATTATTCAGTGTCCAACTTTATTCATGCACCCATTTCAAAATGTGACTGGACTAGGTAAGGCATAACTCTCCTCGCCAAGTCTGAGAAATGCTAGCCGAAGGCTAATAGCAGGCTAGTCAAATCTCCCTCCCTGATGAGGAATGTCAGTTTAGCAGTTGGAGCCAGCAGGTGTGTAGTTACTCAGCTCCCTGCGGATGGTGCTGAAAGGCGACAGCTCCAGCTCGGTGGTGCACTCGTGTTCGTTATCGTCACTGGCGGTGGCAGAGGAGGGGGCGTGGTTACAGCAGCAGCAGCAACAGCAGCAGTCCAGAAAGGCCCTGCCCAACGGGCGGCACAGGAGAAGCAGCAGCGCCGGCGTCACGGCGGCCCGACAGAAGAGCAGCAGCTGGGAGAGAAGATGGAGGACAGACATGGTGTGCTCAGGAACACCGGCCGCCATGTACGCAGAAACTATGTTGCAGATGTTCTCGGGCACCACGCATGCACCGTAGACGATTGCCAGCGCCACAACGGTGCAGTTCATCTGGCTCTCCAGCCGGATCTGCTTCTTGTTGCTGCGCACACTGGCCTGCTCTGCACGCCGGATCTTGCGTGCCGTCACCAAAGAGCACCCGATGGTGAAGAGGGTGGGGAGGCAAAAGTAGCAGCCGAAGCACCACCACAGTCGCGCGCCCTCGTAGGTCAAGCCCAGCACGTAGAGCATGTCAGGAAGTGAGGTGGATATCCTGATAATACAACGTTCAACAGGAGGCTCGTCCGGGTTTCCTGTGTCCTCTGCCACCAGCTGTCTGATGAGGAGCTCTGGGAGGGCCAACAGGAGAGCACCGATCCAGATGACAGCTAGCTTAGCGGTGGTGGAGGTGCAGTTCTCGATCATCTCGTAGTACATCTGGACATTGGTGGCCGCACGGAAGCGGTCGATGCACAGAGCGCACAGGGTGAACGTGGTCACACCAAGGGAGGCCACCTGAGGGAACAAAGACAAATTCATCCTTCATCAGACTCAAAGTCCTTTTAGTCATTGTGTACAATGTATCTACTGGATTTTTTCTTGGTGGATGCAGAGGCTTTACTTCAGTGACTCATTGTGCCTCAAGAGCGCTGTTTAAATAAAACTTGCATGCAAGAAAAAGCACAGGAGTGTAGGAGAGAATAATAGAGTAAAAGGTCAGCCACAGAACTCATGCTCACAATAGCCTCATACGAGAGATATTCTACAACTGCCAGGTGGACTGATGCTGTCGAGGTTGTCAGGTCCCTAGTCTTAAATGAAAAAAGCAAAAAAAAACAAGTACCTGAACTTAATTATCTCCAGTGTACAAAATGTCTGACATTATCTTGCAGAATCTTAAGGAAGGGCTGCTGGTGAAGTAAACAAGTAGATTCCCTTGCATCACACGCAAACAAAGGCCTTTCTGTAAGGTGACAAGTCAACCGCCGCCACCACATAAATAAACTGCAGGCCACACAGTAATGGCGTTGGCCTTTTGGGTGCACCTGACAGTGGCGTAATTACGAGCAGTGCAGCAACAGAAGCACAATGGCAGGCTGTAAGCTGCCATTAGAACTGTGTCGCATCCCTTATGTGTGTATATATGTGTGTGTGACAGAAGAGAAAGCACAGACAGACAGAGTTAGAGACCACACACACAGCAAGAGAGGGGCAAGGTGGATTAAAAGTGCCACGCTCGTTCAGTAAGATATACCTTCACACCTCCTGTTCAAAGAGTCTTACTAATTAACAAACTTCCTAAACATTCCAGTTAATGTTTCATTCGAAACCTTTGCGTATCAAGCTTGTTGCCTGCAGTTGCCTCCACGGAGCTCACAAATTTCCTCAGCACGGGAGCGCATCTGCTGGATTAACAGTCATTTTGGCAGAGTGGGCACCCTGCATAACACTCATCCACAGCTGGAGTGTGTGTGTGTGTGTGTGTGTGTGTGTCCTTACTTGAACCAGTTCCTTCCATGATTTTGCCTCCAGTAACAAAATCTACCACTGACCCCCCCCCCCCTTCATTCATCCTGTCTCACTTGCTCACCTTTTTTTTTAACTCCTCCCCCGCTGTTCCCTTCCCTCCTTCCTTTCCCTTCCTCCCTCCCTCCCTCCCTTCATATCAAATTTAATTACAACAGCCAGCTTCCCAGATGGCCCCAGTGAGCCACGGCTTTAGTGCTCCAAACACATACTTCCTGGACAGATATAGATGTACGCACATCGCAAGATGTTCTGTGTATCTAGGCCTCACATACACACACACACACACACGCACACACTGACCCTCTGACACACATGGTTGCCTAACCAGACTAATGAAGGAAACCGAGAGGGGTAAGTGGGGTAGATAAACCACCAACACGCTCCAGCACTCTGGACAGTAACTGTGATCAATGTGACTGCGTTTTGGACCACGGCGGTTTATTATACCTGCCGTAGCGCCACAATCTTGTAACTGTCATTCTAGGAAATTGTTTGGAAAGTCAAGGCAAGGCAGAACAATAATTATTCATTAGCTTTTAAAGCGGCACTTGGAGTAGATTTAAGCCAAAGCAAGTTTATGTGAGTGGTTTATTCAAACCCTGGAAAGATTAATCCTTCAGGTGATTTGGGCAGGTTTGAGTGCACTTGGCAGATGTCGTCATCTTACACTATGCGTATAAGAGCCAGGTACCAAAAAAACAAACAAATCAAGAACAACAGAAAAGGTGACTTGTGAAGAGCTCAGAGGCTCATGCTCATGGAAAGTTAAAGGATTTGCGTTTGTTTTGATTGCACTGAGTACACAAAATCTTGCATCACAACTATCCAAAGAAACGCCTACAGCGGCGTAAAGGTGTGTTTGATCACTTGTCCTACATTATTGAAGGCATTAATGCATGCAGGCATTACAGTAAACATGCTCATTTGACGTTTTGACACGCTGTGAAACGAAAGTGAATTGTTTAAGACGTAGAGTTTAAACTGACCAAGAGAAAAAAGATCAAAATCCCATCCAATTTATAATATAGAGAATTTTTTATTGTGCCCTAGTGCAATTCATATCAATTAAGAGATGTCAGTCTGAAGCCGTTATGGAACTAAAGATTAAACAGAATTTTGACAGCCTCTCCTGATCTCCTCTATAAATAAAATACAAACACACTGATACAGACACGCAGCAATTCTGCTCACCTCATTCTCTGACTCATCCGTCAGCGTGGACACCATTCACGGAAATTGCTCTCTGCTATTTATTTCTCCCTCCCACTCCGCAGCTGAAACGCTATAGCGCCGCATGTTAGGAAGAGTGTTTTTAATGGAGAACAATGAGGTGTTTTTGACAGCTCGTTCTTATCACTTATCGGATAGAAATGCCCCGTAGATTGGCCCCTACGTCCCTGGAAATTAAAGTTGTTTTTCTTCATTCTAATAGTAAAAAAAAGAAAAGAAGAAAAAAGGCATCATATGAAGCTCTACTTGTGACCTACTTCTTTATCTGTTAACGTGCACACCAAGCACACCTGTATTCCCATATGTTGGCTTTACGTGAACGCACACACACACACACACACACACACACACACACACACACACACACACA
>CALSCE010009683.1:1015111-1020111 GCA_943593645.1 Bovichtus variegatus
ACACACACACACACACACACACACACACACACACACACACACACACAAATACCCATCCAGTACACATGGACAGGTGCTTGAACATGTGAATATTTCATAGCTTGAACAACAGGGCTGGAAGGGCTTTAAAGGCTGTCATGGAGGAAACCCAGCTTTGATCAGCGTGTTGGGGTGGAGAGCAAGGGCAGGATGAACAAGCATAGCTTTGTACTAGAGGGGAGATGAGAGAGAGAGAGAGAGAGAGAGAGAGAGAGAGGGAGAGGGACAGGCCTGGTGGGGTGATGAAGCTGTGTGTGTCTGTGTTTGTGGAAGGGGGTTAATGTAAATGAGGGACTGAGAAACAGGGACAGAAGAATGAGAAAGAGTGGGAGAAAGAAAGAAAGAAATGAGTGAATAGAAGACAATAGCAGGGGACACATCAGTGGCTTGGAGACGGTCCAAAGTGACAGGGGGAGAGAAATAAGGCCTGACATCTTCAGAATGATTAACAATGTTAACGTGGCATTTCTTCCAGAATGCAGCCTTGACCCTGTCATGTTCATTTTACCTGCTGGCAAGATGACAGGCCTGCTCGCCTCAGAGTGCAAATTATGCTTCTGAAATATTATCATTTAAAAGCGACTTGAACTATTTATTTAGAATCAGTAATGTATTTTTCCAGCGCGAGCGTGATGATGATTTTTCTTTTGCTTTTTAAAGTTTCAAGCAAAATGCTGTTTTGCAAATGATCTGCAAACTATGTATTATTAAAACACTTTCCTTTAAATGATTGTTTTTTGGTTTAAATATGCAAATGACGCTTTATTATTAGGATACATCTACACAATATAGACAAAGTTGGCAAAATAAACACCTAAATGTGAATTATTATTAAAAAAAATGTATCTGAAAAAAAGACATGTTATGGATGCAAAATAGCCTAAAACCTCAAAATTGACCAGCGCATGAAAAACGACATTTTTGCCAGGTGCGTCTTGCCATAAAAAAACTGCTTTCACTTTTTACCGCCTCCAATTTGCCAGCAATAATAATAAAATCACCTCTCGTGAACTGATTACATAAAACTTGTGAACTACCGTTTTCCCACTTCTCCTCAGCCTTGGACTTAAAGGACTTAAAAAGAAAAACCCGAACATAAAAAAGCCTTTCATCCACAGCACATGTCTGGCCGTCTCTGCGCAGCAGGTGAGAAAGACATTTTCCCCCGGTGCTGTTTTCAATAACGGCCCATTAACTTCCTGATTAAAGGTCCTGTGAGCTGGTGGCACAAAGGCCTCGTATTATTAATTGGGTTTTAACAAGGACTGGTGGCGCCTGTGCGGCCATACTGTGACTACAGCTACTGTCTGGGGTAATGGGTGTTATCAGGTGATGAATGGGCTAATGTGCAGACACAACAACATCAACAACACACACATACAGTCTTACAACAATGAGCCAACAAAGGGTTACTCCAGTTACAGTCCTATTTCTAGGTCGAGTGTGTGACCCAGTGCAGGCTCCAGCAGACCATAACTCTAACCAGAGACCCTGCCACTGACAGCCACCATCGGCCACAGCTGGCCTTGGAGCATGCAATACAAAAAATTGTATTTCATTGTGGTTGTGTGTATATGAGTGTGGATGGTGCATACATGAGTGTGTGTGTGTGTGTGTGTGTGTGTGTGTGTGGGGGGGGGAGGCAGACAGACACATCCTTGTGTTGGCTGATAAAGATTCTTCTCTGACGATGTTACAGTATGTATTGTATTGCATTCTATACGATTCTATCCTATTGTAGCTTGACAAAAAACATTCTCTACACATGATGAGTCCGAAGCGTTTCCGAAGCTGTTCTGGAGCTTTCACTCACATCACGCGGTCTTCCTCAGCACACCGAGTTGCCCAGTTGTCGTGGGATTGTGGACGTTGACTACTTCAAAGGGACAGTTTGACAGTTTGGGAAATGCACTTATTAGCTTTCTTGAGTTAGATGAGAAGACCGATACCACACACGCGCGATTGTACGGTAACTGGGGACGATGTGTGACGTGATTGAAAGCTCTAGAATAGACTCCAGAATAGACCTAAAATTGTCTACTGTTTCCAAGGTAAAGAAAAAACTTCCAGTCAGTTCTGTTCTATTCTATTCCACGAACAAAAGGAACTACACAGCCGGGGAACAGAGATCCATAGAATTTGCAAATAATTAGGGCGAGCGCTCACAAATCTTCATCTTTCTTGCTGTCTTTTCGCAGCCATTCATTACAGTGTTCAACTCTATTCTGGCACATTCTGCCTTTTACAGTGTGTCTGAGGCCGTTTCTTCCGCACAATAAATGTATCTTCCATTAAATGATATCCTGACCTATGGCATATTTCTCCATGTCATTAAAACAATAATTCTGCTCTCAGTGTACAGTAGCTGCTGGAAAAGTCCAGATCATTGATCCCTGCCTAAAAGTGTAGTGCTGGAGGCAATACAAAATGCTGTTGATTTCTATTAAGGCTGTTCCGTGTTGATCTGACACTGATACGCTGTTCATTTCATCAACATACCTAATTCATAACGGTAATCATCCAATGAATATTTCATACATACATGGATCATTATCAATTTGGTTAATTGCCTCCAACGGCAAGCCTAATCTTCGCTTCATGGTGTTGTGTGGTCTTGTCTCATCATTCAAAATACAATATCTACTCATCCGGGGACAAAAGAGCTCACTGAATGGACTCACCATCATGCATTATGGAGAGCCTCTAATTACATACCCTGCATAATTTACATATCGTCCAATTAACCATCATTCGCCTGTCTCGTAGACGGGCCGAGAAATGGAGAGGGCACAAGACCAAGTACGTGTTTGTGTGCTTACTTTGTGTCTGTATGTCTCTGCAGTGTCCACACTGTAACTGTGTGTGTGAATTCAGCGTATACGCACAAAAATAGTGTCTGCGTGTCTGCCAAAAAGCTTCCATACTGTATGTAAGTGTGTGTGTGTGTGTATGTGTGTCTTCCCCCTGAGGCGTGCTTCTAATCACAGATAGCTGATGCAGAGAGAGAGAGGGGGAGAGAGGGAGAGAGAGAGGAGAGGGAGAGAGAGAGAGAGGGAGAGAGGGAGAGAGGGAGGAGAGGGAGAGAGAGAGGAGAGAGAGAAGAGAGAGAGAGGGAGAGAGAGAGAGGGGAGAGGGAGAGAGAGAGGAGAGAGGGCAGCCGTGGGCAATGATCAGTGGAGGAGGCCATCCCACCCATCTGGAGGATCAACACACCCTACTGGCTCTGTGTGTGTGTGTGTGTGTGTGTGTGTGTGTGTGTGTGTGTGTGTGTGTGTGTGTGCGTGTGTGTGTGTGTGTGTGTGTGTGTGTGTGTGTGTGTGTGTGTGTGTGTGCGTGCGTGCGTGCGTGCGTGTGTGTGTGTGTGTGTGTGTGAGAGAGTTGGAACAGTGAATGTGTCAAGCTGATGTATGTCCTGCCATTACCACCAATTTCAGCACAATACATGGGTATACCTCCAGGCCTCTGTGAGCTCCATGCAGCTCCTTTTCTTTCTCCCTCCCAATCTCTCTCTCTCACTTCCCTCAGCTTCAACAGTCTGTTTCTCTGTCTGTGCCTGCTGAAGCCCACTGTACCATAGCAAAGACTGCAGCGTGTTCTACAGCACAGTAGAAGCCAGATGTATACACGAGGCAAAGTAAAGGATTCACCAGACCATTAGGGGGCGACCAAAAAAAAGAATCGATTCAACTTCAAAAAAATTTATTTTTTATCAAAATGTATTTTTCTACAGAAGAATCTAGATATAACGGCAGATGCACAATCCTACACACTGTTTGTGACAAACATTTTTATGTGATTAAATATACCAGTTTTACAGTGCTACTTTGTGTGTAATACATTTTTTGAAACTGGGCAAATTTCTGAGTAATAAAAAAGCAGCTAGCCTCAGTCCACTAAATAGTATTTATGTAACAGGCAGCATTGTTATTTGTTGTATAAATTGAACGTGTTATTCTTGAATCAGTTGACATAACTTTTTCAAATGTTCCTATACACACTTTACTCTGCTTTCACGCCAGTGGTCAAAACCGCTATTCAGACTATTCGGAAGTGGCAACAACTGCAGTTCCTCCGATGGCCACTTGAGGCTGGCTCCAAAAGGGAGTCAATCTCCATAGACCTCCATTTTAAAATGCCCAACTTCACAGCAGAACACGGTTTTGATCTCTATAGCTAATTCCTCTGTTCGTGACACCTCTTTATATAACTACATCCATATTTTATACAGTCTGTACTTTCATGCCATAATGTGCCACACCGCCTTTATTAGCGCACAGTGCTGATAAAGGCGCTGAGTAGATCCTGAAGTTAGCACCCCTGTGTATTGAATCGAGAATCGATTTCGAATCAAATCGTAAGATATCAAATATAGTAAAGTATTACAGAGAAGAAGAATGCGAAAGAGGGAATGTGACTGAAATTTTACAGTGCACCCTTTGGGCTAAAACGACTCCATTATGGCTCACACTATATAGCATATGGAAACAGTGATATGGCTGGACTGTTAGTGGAGGTGTCAATATGACACTGAGGAGACAATGAGTCTATAGAGACTCCCGAGATTTATGTCCCATGATAGACACTTGCAATTAGCTGTAAATCAGGTTTAAAAAGAAGGCGTGAACGCGGTCATCTCTGTCTCCTAATGGCAGCACGCATTACTAATTGAGAGACATTCATGACGACCATATAAACAGGGTTATACAAATCTGTCAAAATGCCTTTTAATTGCATATATTGCATTATTACATATGCATACTTTTAGAAGTACATCGTCTACACATTCTATACAAACTTCACGCGTACTGTAGATGTTTTTCGGCACCACACTGTTCAACAACCACATGTGCAGTATCTCATTTACTACAGCATCGTGTCGTTATGCTGCTCAACAGAACTTAGCTTGTAGGGCATTCCACCAATAAAGAGCAACGTTGCATGAAAAATATACACCATTTTAT
>CALSCE010009683.1:1025111-1033527 GCA_943593645.1 Bovichtus variegatus
GGATGGAGAGGGAAATGCTGCATACCCAAGCACACAATCCGCACAGCATCCAGTTTCCAGCTGTGGGTAATAGCATCTGAAAAGAACGATTCTCTCTCTCTCTCTCTCTCTCTCTCTCTCTCTGTATGCAAGTGCGTTAGTTTAGTGGGTTGGGTCGGCTGGCAGCAGCAGCAGCAGCGTCAATGCGGTGCAGTCCGGGTGAAGCTCACTAGGTTGTGATGCACGGGATTGGAGAGAGAGAGAGTGTGTGTGACAGAGAGGGAAAGAGGGAGGGGTGGAAATCGGTCTGTTTCTCGTCCCTTCCTCCTCTGCATCCAGTGTCTCATCTCCTCTGCTTTCTCCTCGGGTAGGACCGTGCACTGGAAGAAAATGGACTCCCCTGACGGCTAACCCCGATCTGTCACTCCTCATCCATCACGGAGCATCCAGCAGAGCAGCCCCGGAGCAGACTACGGCTACAGGGCCCCCCAGCCCCCCCGGCAGACAAGCCAGCCACGCCCGACAGACGCACTAATAAATGTATTACAGTTTTTTTCCCCCTTCTTCTTCTTTTTACGCGCCGACATACGTATAAACATACTTGCACACCATTTAAGCAGATGCCGTTTTTTTATTTGTTTAAAAGCCAATAGGAATAAACTGTCAGTGTGCACTAACTTCTATGCATTTTTTTAAAAATGCAACTCCCAAAGGAAAATTGAGCTAATATTGATGTGTTCTGCCCAGTTCAACTGACAAAAGCTACACTGCAAACATTCGCTCATTTTTTATTTGTGTGTAGAAAACAGCATTTAGATACTAATGTAGATTCATTATTTATAATCGGAAAACAACTCACCAACAGAGCTGTGAGGCTACTGTAGATCTTCATAATCTACAGTACGTCCCACGTCCCAGTGTCCCAGGCTGTCCATCTATGCCCCCCTGCATCATTCATATTCAACCTTCATCCCGACTGCACACATCACCATTTCCGAAAGTGATCTTCAGCTGCTTTCTGGGTTGATCTAACTGCAGGGGATATGGACATTGATCGTGGTTTGTTCTTCTACAGCTGCATGCATCAATAATTACACCATAGCTCCATTGAGGTCATTTAATAGGCCTGTGAAACAGCCGTTTGTGTATGTATACACTAAATGTATAGGTTTCATTAGGAGGCGAAGTGAAGCACACCTGCAGACTCGCAGAGGTATTTATAACTGAGAGGAAACATTTGCAGGTGGGCTGAAGTATAATGAATGTAAAGTGTATCATGACCTCCTGCTGTCATAATGCACTTGCACTGAACCTTGACTTGACTCTGTGTCTGCATGACTTAGTATATTACCTAATGTAATTTCTTCGGTTTGTACGTTTTATTTAATTCCTTCAGCTCGCATAATGACATGCTCTTTGTGTGCGTGTGTATGTGTGTGTGTGTGCGTTTGTGTGTGTGTGTGTGTGTGGAGGGTGGGGCTATGACGGCTCTCTCAAAAAAACCATGTGGATAAATGGTAAAATGCAAAAAGTACTGAATAAACAGTTGGAAGATATTTAGGTAAAAGTATTGAAAAAACTGTAGAAATTGTTGGCCAGAAGTAATGGATAAATAATTAAAACAGTAATCTAAAAGTAATGGATGAACAGTTGAAATAGTTAGCCAAAAGTATATTCGGAGAGGTATTCGAGCATACTGTATGTGGCTACATTAAGTAAATACACACACACACACACACACACACACACACAACCTGTGAGTAAGAACTGTATGTCCAGTAGCTTAGTCAATAATTCAAGAGACTCCTAGGACTAAATGAAATGTGCACATTATGTCTCAAGTGCTTTAAGTAGTGTAAGTGAAGCTTTCACACTGCTGGAGACTCAGACCACAGACTGCAGTCGGGAAAGGGAAGATATAGAACATGTTCACGCACAGCGGGAATGTGCTCCGACGCACATTTGAAGACAAACGGATGCATGTGCGCATGTACCGTACAAACGCAAGCATGCTGTTTTTAGACACAAATACTTACATATTTGCACATATGACTGCAAATTGTGTACTTACTTGTGTACGTGTGTGTGCATCTGTTTGTCCAAAAAACATGCAGGTACCGAGAGAGAGAGAGAGAGACAGAGAGGAGGGAGAAGGAATTGGCAGACATGGCGGACATCTAGCTGGTGACCTTCTACATCAAATACGTGATTGGTGCCAAATCCAACCAGGGAAGCACACACACACACACTCGCTCATACCACACACAGCCAAGTTTCACTAGGGGGGCGGGAGAATACTGAAGATGGATAACTCGAGTTGCTCCTGCCAATATCGTCATCTGACCTGGATTCAACTTAAAGGAATACTTCACCCCCGAAATGTGTGTATCAGTAACTCACTCTGTGTTACCTTGAATACGCGAAGAAAGCGTTTTCTCGTACGACGAAGACTCCAAACATGGAGCAGAGTCTTGATGAGGTGCAGTAAGCGGGGGCCGCGTTTCACCCCAGCATGACGACATCAAAACATCCCTTTGCAGACGCCTGGTGCGGTACAATCCAAGTCTCATCTCTCCAGCCGTATGCTCACTGCTGCCCTGAACACCTGCGCGTTTTGGCGGAAACCTTACTATTTGAAACACTTCCGCAATGAATGTTTGATGATCTCAGTGGCGAAAGCGAGTAAAATAATGCACACGGAGGGCCTGGTGTTTCTCGTTCCACTTTTTGAATGGTAACTCTTTTGCCTTCGCAGAGTGCATGCGTCCCACGAGTCACGTGTGGGGGGCATTCGAACGAACGGAAACAGCGTTTTTTCTTCCCCTCTTTTGATATCGAAAGGGGTCATTTGAATGGACGCCTTTGCAAAGCTAATCGCCCAGCAAGTGTTCGGCCTCCGTTGGGCTCCGCAGGTTGAACCCTTTGAATTGCAGTGTATCTGACCTTGAGAATGCCGCCACGGCAACTTGCGCTACCATTCGAATCAGCTGCAAGGCACAGGGCAACACCCCGCATGTAATTATCATGTCTATTGTGTGTGTGGTCTTTGGAGACTCTGCTCATTGGCGTGTGTGCGGGTGGAGATAAAGAAGAAAGGCACTTTCGCAGAAGTACTCATGCGTGGAAACACTCAACGGTTTTCCGACACAGAGGGACATCAAGGGCACACACCATGAGTGTACACACGTGATGAAAACACAAATGAGTGCACACAGCAGGACACACACACACACACACACACACACACACACAGTGGAAGTTTTGAGTTTAGTAGGGCATGCAGGCGGCAAGACAAACATGCTAGGACCATGAAGATTTCATGGATTTCACTGTATACGTGCTCTGTGGGAAATACATTATACACACGTGCACACACATTCACACACACACAACGTAAGCACGGTGAACGGAGTGGGACACACACAGCACAGGACCCGATGACTTGTGCATGCACACGGGCTAAACAAAGCAGACAACAAACCCCAAAACACAAGCCTGCAGTGTATAGATGTGTCAATGAATTATAGAAGCAGTCAGTTTGATTCAATGTGATTATAGTGCAGGAAGTTCCAGTTGGGGAAGCAGTTTACATACTTTTATTCATCTAAATTATTTACACTTCCTGTGGTCTCGTCTGTGAAGGATAATTTTTCTAAATAAATCAATAAAAATGTGGAAACGTTCATTCATTACCTTGCCTGTAGATGCAGTTTGTGAGACCACGTCACTGTGAAATGATCCTGATGAACTATCTGGATGATTTCAAAAGCAAACATTTTCTTTAAATGATTCTTTTTTGTTTATTTCGTTTTTCGTCACGTTCTGTCTCTATTTCCCCCTGTCGTTTTATTTTTTTATTTTTTTAAATAAAAATATTTCTTTAAATCGTAAAAAAAAAAAAAAAAAAAAAGAGAATAATAAATGTGGTCGGATAAATGAATCAAGTGTCAAAACTGATAACTTGTTATATAAATACCTGCAATAAAGTAAAGAGTGGAAAAGTCTTTCACAGTAAAAAAAAACAAAACTCTGACGTTACAGCCATTAAGCTGTTCTTCCAGCACCTGACATTGCAGGCGGATCAATGAGACGTTTAGATTTATGTTTCCACTGTCGTTCCACTTCTATCGGTCCAGTGTTCCTTCACGGCGAGGCTTTTCTCACACTGCCACTTCCGAGAGCTTTTCACCAGAGTCATTGTTGTCCTTCAAGCGTCATCATCCCTTTATGATGAAAACCATCATCTTCCAACAGTGTCAGCACATCTTCAGGAGGCTCACAGTGATGCTGTCTGCCAGGCTGTCGCCATGGTAAACACATGAATCAGCAGCACGTGCCACCCTAAAAGCCCAATGCCGCCACCTGGTGCTATACGAGGGGAGTAGCAGAAACAAGTGTGTGTTCTGAAAAGTTCCCGGAAATCTTCTGGTATGATCATCACCAGATCTTCGTGTACTAAAAACACTCAAGTTATTAAAAAAACCGAAACGAAACAAACTTGTTTTTTTTAGCACATTTTTTTTTTTGCTGGACACATCAATTGAGTTTTTCCTCATTATCTTTTTCCCTAAATAATCTGGAACTTTAACACGCTTGGTTATTTATGACACGCCTGTCCAAAAACAGATTTATTATAGCATCCCACTTTATTTTTTGTCTCTTCTTCTTTTTCTCTCTTGCTCATTTCCTGCCTCTGCATCTTTTTGTTTTACTCCTCCTTTTGATTCCCTCTTTGAATGTTCTTTTTTCTCCATGTCTTCCTCCCATCTTTATCTCCTGCACTTACTTGTTGACAGGAGCACAACTACAACTACACAATTATGAATGCGTCGTAATGTCTTTTCTCTTTGTTATCTCTTCATCCTGCCTCTCACCATATTTGATCTGCTGTTGCCTCTCTGTCTCCCCCCGGCTGTCACTGAGAGCATCATTATTCTTGCATTAAAAGTGGAAAGACGACCTTATTTATTTTTTTTAATTCAAAGAAAAAATTGTACAAAAAAAGAATGAAAGATCTAAAAAAAAAAAAAAGATGTGAAAAAAGATTTTGTTAAAGCACCATGATTAACCCAAAAGGCTCTCTCTCACACACACACACACACACACACACACACACACACAGAAAACACAAGCCTTTTTTCTGTAAATATGGAAAAAGAGATGCCATAAGAGGCAGATCAGATACAGTTTTCTTCTCACAGCAGATGGCTGCATTGTCGGCAGAACTGGCTACACGAGCTAAAGACTGTATGATTGCAGTAAATGACCCTTACAGAGATGCAATTACAGTAGATTGTCTCATCTCACCACCACTGATCCTGATCTGATGAATGAGTCCCATGGAGACACAGAAACACTTGACTTCTTGAACCTGACATTTAATTAACTAACACACATTCATGTGGCCGCGGAAATAAGGTCAGCTAACTGATGTATTAAAAAAAAATAATGAAAAAAATCCAAAGAAATGTAGTATGTTTAGCCAACACACTTTGTATCTGGCAGTTGTCGATATCGTGCTGTTCATTTGTCTTTCATACAAAATTGATGGGTGTTTTATGTATTTTATTACCTCAGCCAAACCATGTGTTCGGTCATGTGTGTGTGTGTGTCTGTATGTGTCTGTGTGTGTGTGTGTATCTGTCTGTCCGCAGCTAATCTTGCATACTACTGAACCCATCAGCCGGATATTAATTAGGAGTAATATTTATTACTGTATGCTCGAGCACCCCTCATGGTTGCAATGATTCCCAATTTTTTTATTTAATTATTTTTTTTTAACTTCTTAATTGAGTGTTGACTCCTCCTTTTTAACCGGCCTGGTAGGGGCTGCAAGTAATCGACAACCGCTTCAGTGGCAAAAAATGCATTTCTGCAGATCGGTTGGGCTAAAAGTAAGCCTCAACCAGTCTGTTGCAGGCTGCATGTTGGCCTTTTTCGTGGCTCAAAAACTGGCATCCAAAGAAAAGTTTGCTCTCATTTTGAACAGGAGCATCTGCAGGTTTGCAGACCCATAGCCGATATGTTATGATCCATTAAAGTTAAGTACAATACGTGATGAATAAGTCCCTGTTTTTGTTATCTCTGCCGCCATCTTGCCTGTAAGGAAGCCGGGAGGGACAACTGAGTGAGATTAAACTTTTCTTTGGGAGACACACAGGGCAGATATCTGCACTCATACTTCGTGCACGATTCTAGGTTTATGTTCTTGTCTGCGTTTGTTTGTGTTTGTTGTTGACTAAAAGACACATTTCCCCTCCGTGACAATAAAGTTCAAATTGAAGTTGAAGTTTCAATTGGGTGGAAGAAGGGAACCTGGCCCGAGAGATACTTTTACACTTTGATGTTGAATCAGGATGGAGCCGCACCTTCAACTTCAAGCTCAGTGCATAACAGCGAGAATAAAGCAACAAAGTACTCCATTATTGAACTTTCGCTCAGCTTTTGTACGATCAAGATCCAGCGCAATGACACGACCGGAGGCAATTTGGAAAGATAAAGAAGAGTACACGTTTGGTGAACGAAGACGTTGGGGCGTAACTGCGCCTGAGGAGTGTCAGTTGTAACAGGTGACGGGTTGTGACAGTCTTTTGTGTGGAGAGTCAAAAGAAAGGGGCTGAGCACACAGCCCTGGGTCACGACAGTGGCTTTGGTTGACAGCGTGAGGGGCATTAAAGAAAAACCGCTGAGAACTTTAAAGTGCCTGAAGGAGCTTCCTTAATCATCTGACGGTATTGGGAGCTGAGCAGAAATCAATGAGCAGTGGTCTGTTTGAGAGTCTAAGTGTTGTACAATGATTGTCGGAGCCCGCCCGCTGCACCATCGGTCTCTTTTGTTCTCTTGGGAGTAAACCGGATCATGTTGACCTTTAATTAATCGCTACGTTGTTTTCGCAGAGACGTTCTCTTTATAATTCCACTCCTTTCTCCATTTATATATAATATTTGCTCTGTTGCATCTAATTAGTGAGTAGAATCTTATATATCTTACACACCTGGAAGCTGCCCGGAACACCCGCAGTCATGTAGTTTTGTCATTTGAGTAGCTCCACGGCTCAAGGTTATGCAGTATTTAAATGGCATTCAGCTAAATTAGAAGAAGAAGAAGAAGAAGAAGAAGAAGAACGACACGCATATTTTCATACAAGTGACTGACAAATAGGCCTAAAAAAAAAAATAGAGACTCACTTTAAATTATTTTTGATTAAGATGTTCCCCCACTATTTTTTTAAATGTCAAACATATTGGATACGCGTTTTGATGAAGCATGATAACAATCTAAGTCTGGCTAAAACATACACATCCATTTATTACCGATCACAAGAGAGATACAAACAGGTTCAACATACTCTACAGCGACATATAAGATCAACTACATCCCCTATCGGTTAAATCACGGCCATGCTTGCTTTTTTCTATCTGTAAGTGTGTGTGTTGAGGCTGCGTGATAACCTAAAATATGAAAACCTCAAACAATTGTCCATGATGGCAATGATGAATCATGTAACCTGTGTCTAATATCCGATTTACATCCTCAAATCTTCCCCAAATTCTCCCAAAAGTCTATTGAAAGTGCAGCATAGATCCCAACAGAATGACTGAATGAAATGATGGATTCCTACACCGTGTTGCCGTGTGTCCTTGTGGCCAGTCGTACACAATGATGCTGATGTGTGGGTAAACCAACAGTTACCAGTGGACCTGTGGTAAAGTGTGTTTTTAATATGTCTGTGCTTTTCACCTGCCTTCGCTGTGCCGCCATCTGATGCCATTCACTTATATGAATTCTGATATCAGAGGTGACATTTCATGCATCTCCGGTCACCAAGGCACCATGACACCCACCTGATGCTCTTCCTTTGTCTTTTCATCCTCGCTGCACAGGTCTGCCTGACACTGAAGGAGCACAGCACAATGTATGTTATAATTGAGCTAAGCACAGGTGGTTGAGATTTCTCACACAGTGGGAACACCATTTCCTGCTCAGGCGGAGAAGAGAAACAGAATCACCAAAAGCAACCCAGTTTTCATCTTCAGCATTTTTTTTTCTTTCCTCCAAGTCTCACAAAAGATTTTGTTTTTGTCTTTTAAAGGTAGTGTGTAAATACGTGTTAAGTTTGTGCGTGGTGCGTGTGTGTGCACATTTGAGTGTGTGTGCGTGTGTGTGTGTGTGTGTGTGTGCGTGTCGTTATTTTTTCTTTCTTTGTGTAGTTCCTCAGTTAGTCAGCAGGTGTCACTATAACACAGAAAGAGAGGGCTAAAGACAGGCGCAGGATGGGAGAATTTTGGATTAAAACAGTTACCATTTTCAACAGCTCGGTCATCTGTTTTCTACAAAATCATCAGGATGTGTACACTGATGTATTTTTATTTTTTAAAGATAGATAGATGGATAGATAGATAGATAGATAGATAGATAGATAGATAGATAGATAGAT
>CALSCE010009683.1:1080298-1094752 GCA_943593645.1 Bovichtus variegatus
TATATATATATATATATATATATGTATATATATATATTGATGGAAAAATACTGTTTAAACTAAAGTCAACTGAAGGAGGCGAGAGGTGGAAGGACGGGAGAGTTCAAGAGGGGATGAACTCAAGGCAACTGGAGGACAAAAAGGAGAGGAAACCCCCGGACATCCAGTTGATGATTGCCAAGACAATTGGATTCCTTTGTTATTTCTGCCCCCCCGGTCCGTAGAAGAATTGTCTTGCATGAAACCGGTCCGTGGTGCAGAAAGGAGAAAACTCCTCTCACCCTTTCTCTCTTTATGTACAATATTATCCGTGATGCTTCCCCTCCCTGTCTAATGGTGTTCTGTGAAAAGTTATGGTTTTTTGCTCCAGACAAGTCCCCAGCCGCCAATAAAACTCCTGACCAAGCAAGACCTAATTACACTGTAGTCGCTGCTCCCTCCAGAGACACTGCAGAGAGGCTACCCTGCTGAGTAGTCTGCTTGTGCCTGTGTGAGGGGACACTTCCGAGTGTGTCGTCTGTGCGCCATAATGTTTGCAGCTATTCATAGGCCTGTCTGCCCAGCTAGCTTTGTATGTCTGTAGCTTAACAAGCATGTCAGCTTCTGTGCTTGTGCGTGACACACTCTGTGTCCATCATAAAAAGATTCCTATTTTAGTTTTTTCTCAGTCGTCAAAAAAGTGTGTCTATGGCTCGATTTTCTTGTCTATCTCTTTTTTTTTTCTTTTTTTTTTTTTTTTTTCTCCATTATCTGGGCTTTACTGGCTACCAGGTAGTCCCACTGTGATTAATGATATCTGGGTCAAGTTAAATATCAGACCCAAACAGGGACATCTTAACTTCTTCTTCTTCTTCTTCTTCTTCTTCTGACCTCTCTATTGCAACACTGTTGTTCACTTCTCAATCTCTTCCTCTGTCCCTCTCTTCCTTCATTTATCAATTTGAATTCTTCTAACCTTCCTCTGTCTGTCTTTTTTTAGTCACTTTACTTTCAACGTCCCTTCATCAATGTCCCTCTCCCCATTTCCCCTTTGCCCATCCTCTTCTATCTTGTCTACCGAATCTGGTTTATCTCTCTGTCCTTCCTCTCTATCTCTTTCTCCATCTCTGTGTCCACATTTGTCTCCTTTCATCTTCACCTTCAACGTGCTGCGTCTATTTTTTTTCTTCTTCCTTTCTTCCCTTTCTCCTCTTTTCTCCATCTCCTCCATTCTCTAATTGACCAAAACTGAGGAATAATCCATTACTGCATGACATGGCAGACTTACTGAAAGATGAATACGTTTTTGGTTAAAATGTCAAAGCCAATGTTGTGTATGTAATTTGCATCACGCCATCCTACATACCATTACAAGCTGACTCATATTTGTCCGATGCAGGAGTTCAAATAGTTGAGTTGTTTTGCCGATCCTCAAAGTGACATTAAGCCCATTAATGGACTTCAAAGTAAAAAGAATGTTTTTATTTTTTCCTTTCAGGCTGCTTTCAGTTACTGATTGCAGTGCTGTATAAGTGTTATGGACGCCCCTTTTAGTAGCATCTACTCTTGTTCGTATACCTACAGTATCAGCCAGGTGATCTGCATTGGCTAAACTATAAAAATTAAAATTAAAATGGAATATCAAAATCGTCGGGGCAAGTGAATAGAGAAAATGCCAAATACCGGGTTTTTCGCTGATAAATAACGCTTTTAAATGCTTCCCATGATGTAATGTCTTAAAATGTAAATGAGCTCCATACAGTAACTTACAGAATGACTTTCCCGTTGTGAAACTTGCAAACACAGAAGGTCGAAATGGTGAACCCAGTAGGCTGCGGCTCAGCTGCTGGATCAGTGCTCTTCTTTCCGCAATGTTATGAAAGGAAACGACAAACCTGAAATGGTGAAAGGAGTCGCTTGTCCAAAACGATTAACATGCAAAAAAAAAAAAAAAAAAAAAAAAAGTTCCATCTTTACCTTTTGAAAGTAGCAGTCAGGAAAGTGTCAACATAGGCTGTTTTGAACAAATGGCAGGAGGTAGTCAGCAGAAAGGGAAAGAAAGTTGCTACGTTATTTACTACATGAACTGGGCGATCCAATCCCTAACTTCCATGAGTGGGAGCTCGTGGGGACCTTTCATAAGATGGTCATCATTTACTCTGCCTCTGGTGTGCAACCATTTCTGTGCTTAGCAGTAGCTTTTATTACAGCTTTGTGTGTGTGTCTCTGTGTTTGTGTGCGTGTGTGTGTGTGTGCACCACCCACACTGCAGGCAGAGCGAGCTCAGAGTACGAGACTGAGCTCCGCTTCCAACACATTTATAATTCAACGTGCTGTCAGAGCTCTCCTCCTCCTCTCTTTCCCAGCCCGTGATATCTCCCCTTCTCTCACCTGTTTCTCTTTCCGACACCACACCCCTCACCCCTCGCACCTTTCCTTCTGCTCTCTCTCTTCCCTCTCTCTCACTTTTTCATTCGCCTCTCCAACCCTTCCCTTTATCTCAACCTTTCTGCTCCCCCCCCTCACTCCCCCAACCTCTCGATAATATTATTTCCTGGAGCAAGGGATGGCATTAGCAGTCCATATGCTTCAGCACCAACATGCAATATGTTGGCACATGACAAGATTGTGTTCCCATCTGCGAGCCGCAGAAAGTGAGCTTCAACACCGTTCACCAGCCAACCGTGACAGGCAGACATCCTCTTCATGATACTACCCCCCCCTTCTTACATGGCTCCTCACACTCCTTGTTTTGGTGCTTCCTGTGTACATGTCCTGAACTTGTAACCGTAACCAAATCAACATACCTTTATGGATTAGCCCAAAGGAATGTAAGTGTTCTCAAGGGATTTCATGTTTTACTGTTCCTTTGTTTTCTCTTCTCCCGCGCGGTCTACCTCCCACTCCCACTCTCTGCTTGTCTTCTTCTCGGCCTCGATGTATCATTTTTCCTTCATTGTTCTCGTCATTCCCTTTATTGTTTTATCTTCCTTCAATATTTGTCTGTCGCTCAGTTTTTAATTCCCGGTGTTTTTCTTTGTTTGCTTGCGTTGATGCGTCCCTTTCTTGTCTTTTATGTTCTGTCATCCTCCTCTGTAATATTCTACCTCTCCTTCCCTCACCCGCTCTCTCCCGCAGAGTTTCTTATCCCTTCATTTTCCTATTGCCAGCGCATGTCTGACATATTTTGATATGACTGGCGACAGAGTTTTCATTCAATATACAGTATGATGTTCTTCAGCCGACATACAGTATTTGAGGGGAAGCCACAAAACCTCCCTTAGTGGAACTTTTAAAGAGAAAAATGAGTATCCCTTTGAAAACATAAAGAGATGTCGGAAAATTCACATTATATTATGCACTAAAAGCATCTTACTGTATGTAGCCTATCCAGGAAATGCAACACAGAAAAGTGGAGAACATTAAAAGTAGATTAACACGTACACATACAATTTAAATCTAATGAAAAGCAAAAGCGCAACCAAAGTTAATCAACTGGAGAAAAGCAGTGTTTTTAAATGTGCTTTTAAATGATGTTAACGTGGGGCACGTCTAATGAAATCTCTAAACCTCCAGATTTGGGTAATTAGGAGCCCTAGTGCTCCTAAAAGACACTGGCATTGACAATGCATTCCATTTAGTTTGGCAAAGCACGTTCATAAGCGAGAGGAAGTTAGATGGAGGACATATTCAAAGAGTTCTCTTAAATCCGTCCCAGAAGGGTCTTGAAGTGCTTGGTGAGATTGTTGCAAAAATGCTAAGAACAACAGCAACTTTTCTCAACAAAATGCAGTAAAGTATTGTATTACCTAATGCTGAGGCAGCCTTCGGCTTAGGTAGGCTGCTTCTAATTTGGTTTGACTATAGTATATCTGCCACCTGCATGAATTGGATGTTCTTACGGCCCATTTCTTTTCAATTTTCAATCATTCCATTATCGCATCCCTCTCCGCGTTTCCCTGTCTCTCCCTATCTCTCTCTCTCTCTCTCTCTCTCGGAGAGCAAAGTGGAACTGATGAAAGATTTGAAGTCAGAAATTTCAAATATGAAAAAAGGCGAGCAGTACCTTGCAATGTAAATACACTACTATCAGTGACATGAAGCAATGCCTCCCTTCATGGCACCGTATTTTCCCACTAACTGATACCCGAAAATGAGCTTTCACAGTCAGTCTGAGGGAGTTGGCGATTTCATGGCTGCTATAACCATATTAAACAATTTTTCCACTGAAGGAAAAACGGCAGGAACGTATCAATCCGGTCATCTGAATCGTTTTAAGACTAAAGTATTTTACCATCTCGTGATTAGAGATCGAGGTGTGTTCATGTAGTTCACAGATAAGGTGTGTGTGTGTGTGTGTTTGTTACATGGGTAAACGTCCCCATCAGCATCTATATGGAAATTCCCATTCATACTGGTTATAGGATATCTACAGTAGAAGTGAAGTCATTTACCTGTAGATGCCTATCGGCGATTAATCAAGCCATGGTGAAGCGGGGACTTGAAGTGCAGCAGGAGGAGAGCATCTCCTCTTCACTGAAGTGTCAGCCTACTGAAAGCTCTGCTTGTTGCTCATTTCAGGCTGCGGTCCGTTTCAAAGTCATTCAGCACAGAGGTGAACATACAAACGGATTATAATATGGAATATTAAACAAGCCAGTGCTAATTATTTTTACTCAAGCTGGTGGACGTGGAATGAGTTTGCATTTAAAACTGCTGTCGCAGACACACTGTTTGTAAGTCTTTGTGAGACCGAGAGCCGCCGAGGGAGGCAAAGACAGAGAGTAGTGTTTAGTGTTTAGGACGCGCACACATGCACACACACACACACACACACACACACACACACACACATACACACACACACACGCGCACATGCACAAACCCAGGTTGACTTCTAATTCTGAATGGAAAAATTCATTCTTCCTTATAGCCCCTCGGTGCTCAGGAGCCACAGGGAAATGACTGACCTTTGCACACAAATGAATGTCCGCGTACACACACACACACACACACACACACACACACACACAATGCCTGTAGCTCTGGGAATCCACATTGAGTCATCTCCCATCTGAGCTCCACAAAAGCCATTTACGACAGAAGAAGCGCTAATGAGAGGACAAGAAAAATGGGGGGGTAGGCAGAGAGAGTAAAAAAAAATATATACTATGGATTAAGATGGAGGAGATGGAAATAGTTGTGAATGTGAATGAATGGTCCCATGATGGCTGCTCCGCACACACGAACACATGTGACAGAAATGCATACATGCACACCCAAAAATATTTTTCACGTGCACTTTGACATGTGCTTCCACCTACATGGACTACACACTACACACTTGCACACACGTCTTTATGCACACTATTAATGGCCCTTAATTATGGAGCTCTGAAACTGACGAAAGGCAGCAAAAGGTGAAGCCAAATAAACCAAAAATGCAACGGACTCCTTCGAAATGTAATATTAAATATTAAGGCCCAGCTAACTTACCTGAAAACACAGCTTAACACACTAAGCTAACCTCCTAGCTATAGCTCACGTTGGCCATAAAACCATACCGGTGCAGGTAATGTTAATTATCCATGTTGCTGTAGCACCAATGTGTACATGTTTATCAATTTACATAATTTATTCATGTAATCAGTAGTATTTTTGACTCGTTATGACTTTTTATTGACTTTTTCTTCTATATATATATATATATATATATATATGTAATAGTTTTGTGGCTTCATATGACAGAGTCGTGATGCACACAGACTCACACACACATCAGTATGCTATGTTGCCACAGGAGTAGCGGAGGGAAATTCATTGCCACTGGCAGATTGTTTAAACATCCTGAGAAGACAATGACACATTTGATTAATTGAATTCTGCCTTCATTTTGCCACCACAACAAGGAAGACATGGGTGATTGTCCCATATTGCACATATCAGCAGTGGGAGGCCTGCAGTTTCTCATCATTGCATACTGAAATCTAAAATTGATTAAAGCAATTTTGTAGGGTCTGCCATCTCCATTTAAATATAATTTGTCCCAGAGTCACGAACGCAAATAAAACATGTGACACGCACAAAAAGACAGCAGCACAAACTATGACCCTGACATAGCCGAAAATAAATCAAATGAGTCATGGCAAAAAAAAAAAACATTATTTCTCTGTTATGCTCTCTCACTTGAATTCTTTCTTTACTTGGAAGAAATAAGAGAAAAAGTGAAAATTGTCTTAGATGGGGAAACTGTCTTCTCTAATCCACTATCCATTTGTCAGAGTATCAGTCAGAGAGTATCAGGCGGACTGTCACCCGTTTCAGGCATCGTTACTCTGCAGAATATTACACATTTATTGCAGATACAATTTTTTGCAATTTAAGCAGAGAAACAAGCTGATGTGGGAAACGTTTACTTGTTAAGAAGTTGTCATCCCTAACCTGACAGACGCTCGTTAGGGGGCGCAGTTTGACGCAAAATCCGTGTAGTGTATTCATGGCAGATTATTAAAAATGAAAGTATGAAATAGATCTGGAATAATTAACATAATGCACGATTTCATGTCGAATTCAGGGGCCGCACAAAATGTTTGAGGGGCCGCCGCCATTGGTATAATATACTATGACTTTTTTTCATATTTTTCGCCATACTATGCTATGATAAAAATAAAATTAAATATTTATTTTGACATACTATTCTATGAGTTTATTCTTTTACACAGTATATTATTATTATTTGTCAATGGTTGTAGCGTCTGCTATTGAACTCTCAACCTAACCACTACACCACTACACCACTACACCACCACACACCTGAATTTTAATATTTTTTTCGACATACTATACTATCACTTTTTTTATGAAATTTAATTGGACTACGATACTATAACATTTTTCATGGCATTTTAAAAGCATAATATACCATGGCTTTTTATGATATATTGTATGACATCTTTATTGGCATACTAAATGCAAGCATGAATCAAATAATTTCAAATCAATTTACAGAGGTTCATTTACTGGATAAACTTGAACACATCAAATAGCAAAACAATCTGTTTAAATTATTAATTAGCTCACACTCTAGAACCATGAGATATCACATCCTATTTACCTAGATACAAATGGCAGTTAGTCAAAGTTATATGATATATTTACAGTGATTATTACACTCATCTTAGCACACTATATAACTTGAGTACAGTGACTTCAGCAAAACATAGATAAGTGGTAATACATTCCCCTTGAACATACTGGTCACTATCTATGATCTAAGAAATGCATACAATTTCATTTCATTTTTCAATTTTGATTGACAACATATAAAAAAGAAATACATGACATGTATAAATAACATATGCACAGCCTCTTTGTATGGTATTTGTCAAAACGATAGAACACAATAAAGCCCAAGAGCTTATTTCCATTGTGGTGTTTTTGAGTGGATTATGGACACCTCAAATCAAATTGATCAAACATGTAAATGAAATAAACGTAGTAATACATATAACAAAAATAAAACCTCACACAGTAGGATTATCAATTAGGTCATGAACCACCTACATCCCTTTTGATTCCCTTTAACCTACAGGTGTTACCCATTGTTATTGTTTTATATTATGTGCTTAAGGAATCAAGACTCGGATAGGGGTTGGATCTGAATCAACATAAAAACAATAAGGAAGTAACAAACTCATGAGCATTGAGTAGTGGAAAGCGTGTGGAGCAATGTCTAGTTTTTTCCTGTGTCATTTAGCATTTAATCTTAGCAGACGAGCACACTGGTTGCTTCACAGTTAGTCTGGTCTGTTAAAGAATCACTTTAATCCTGTTGAAAATAACTTCTGCATGAGAGCAGAAATATTAACACTCGAAGTTCGATGATAATCTGTGACGCTATGAAATCAACTGCTTCACTTTTGTGAATCTGGGAAAGGCGGTAAGTTATGACCTGGAAAATAAAAACCTTGGTTAGTCTCCTTGAACTCATCCCCCAAATCATACCAGTCAAACATGTGCTGGAGTGAATGGAACTGGAGCCAGCATTGATGAGTGAGTTTTAATTGGCAGTGTTGACATACCCAAGCAGCGCTTGGTATGGACCTCTCCATCTAAAAAAATTAAAAAATAAATAAAGAGACCCAAAACAAATCAAACACAACATCTCTTGGCTAAAACGTATGGATAGCTTCATTTCCAGGCTCTGGCAGGCCTGGGAAAACCTGGAAATGAAACCTTTCCAGATTGTTGGTTAGGGTTAGTGAAAGTCATTCATGGATTTTTCAAAAATCTGTGCACCTATATCATAAGTGTAAATTGTGTCTGTCCTCAGCAAAAATACAAGCATGCGTTAGAAATTCTAAGCTAGCGAAAAACGGAATTTTTGATTCTTAGGTTCATGAAAACATGCTTGTGAAAATGATATTCCACTTCTGCCAATTGATCCCCCTAAATCCAACACACTGGACCTGTTAATGCCTTTTGTTTATTGAGGTAGATCATGTTGTTTAACTGCATTCGGTTTCAGAGTCACTTCATGTGGAAGAGCTAAAGTTCCAAAGTCAGCATTATTTTCATGCCAAGCTCAACTCTAAGGGAGGCAGAATTGCGAAGCAACTTAGAAGCAGGTGTAAAATGTGAATTGTGAATTCAGTGTCATGGAATGTAAATGACCTGAAGGAGTAGTGTTCCCGTGTGTGTGCATTTTATCAACCAGTCCGCAGAATGAGTCCCAGGTCACAAGGTGTAAAGTGTGCGAGACAGCTGAGGGATAATGCCTGAATTGAAAATAACCCCCACAATTTATTGATGTTTACTAGACAGGGTGACTGCAACAGCACAGCCCTCTGGGCCAAATACATGTGAGAGGGCGCTGACGAGGCAGTGAGCTGAACTAAAAAAGCAGACAAGATGGAGCCAAAGCTGGAATCAAAGCTGGAGCTATTTTAGCCAAAGTTTGAACACCATCCAAAGACCACAACTGATCAGATCAAAAGCTGCCAAACAAACACATGAATTTGCAACGTCAACTTAAACTGATTCAGAAATACAGTAAATCCCAAAAATCAAACCACACAGAGCATCTTTACCTAAAAAAGAAAAAAAAAAACCTCACTGGAGGATTTGATGAAATCTAAATTAACTGCTCAATAGAATGAGATTTGCGATCAGCCTGAGAACAGAGTATAATTTTGCCACCAGGGAGGAGGCAAAAACAACCCTTACAATGCACAAATCACATTTCCCTTCACGGGTAATAATCTCTCCAGCACAGTTTTTCCTCTTGTTGATCACAAGATCAACATCACTCATAAAGTACTCCAGACACCCACAGCCTCCTCGCATAAAGGAAAGTCTCGTTAACAAATTTTTTTTTCCTCACGAGCATACAAGTAAATAGGAAAAAACAAAGATTTCACCATTTTATTCGGGTGGCTTCAAACAGAGTTTATAGTCCGTGTCACTGTCGCTTTAATGACTTATTCATAAACCCCTGTCAGAGGCTGGATCTATTTTAACAAATATACAGCAGCGTGTCAGTTCTGTATTTGGCCCCACTGAATATTTCATAACATGAAACAGTGGCAAGGAGGAGGAGGAGGAAGAGGAGGAGGAGGAGGAGGGCGTTAAGAACAAAACACACAGAACTGGAGTGACACAAACGGACAATTTCTGATGAGGGAACACATGCAGACATCCAAGGAGAGAGCTTGATATGAGATTTGTGCAGTTCCGACGTGTGCGTGACCTCCTATTTTTTGGAATAATTGTCCTTTATGTCCGGGGAGTCTTGTGAGTGGAGGGAGTTGTCGCTTTCCCCTTCATCCTGTCACCTGAACACAGCCTCTTCTCTCGTTATCTTTTCATTGTTCTCTAGTGTTTTATCCGTTTTGAGTTCTTCTCTTTTCGCTACTCATCTGACTCTTCCTCACACACACAGTCCCCCACACAGCATTATGTCCCCCCAAAAAAATCAGAGTTTGGAAACCGCTTTTTTCGGTTTTGCCTCTCTTATTTTCTGAAGCTTTCGCTCTTGTGCTCTCATTTTCTCCCCCCCCCCCCGTCCCCCCAATATTCCTTACACACACACACACACACACACACACACACACACGTCATCAGGCACTGAGTCATCCTCCTATGGGCATTCAGCATTTGTCCCTCTGCGGGGTCCTTCCTCTCAGCCAATCTCGCCCTTCTAAAAAAATCCCTCCCACATCCCCTCTCGAGAAAATTGGAAACTTGTCATTAGCTCTTCTAAGATTAACTCTGGCTTAATAAAACAAAATCAGAAAGCAGGCTTTAAAAGTCTTTCGCCTGTTGCATTAAGTGGCATGCCTTGCTATGGGATGATGTTAAAGGAGGATAATTCGACATTTTTGGAAATCTCATTACTCGCGTTCCTGTCGAGACGGGTCAATATTTGAAAAAGAAATTCCTAAAAGTTTGTTTCAGTTGGTGGCAGTTTCCACTCTGGATATGATGGTATTAGATAAAAAAAAATCGAAGACCTGTCCTGCAGACAGAATGCTCGGCAACTGCTGATCCAGTCAGGGAAACGCACTCAGCCAGCGAACACACATGCGGTATATTCAGAAGACAAGAGGCACTTTGCAACAGCAGAACACAATGCAAAAAGCTGTCACTTTGACCTACACTTAGTATGATCCTACCCACATACTGTGGATCCGGTGGAGGTTTGGAGACTCGTGGCATGATGTATAGTGTTTGTGTACGCAGACAAAGTTCGAAGTACTACTACATGGCGAGGGATTGTTTGACGTCGTGACTGATCTGAAAGTGGACTGTTGTTTGCTGGAGTGCTTTTTAACGCTGCTTTTAAGGGAAACCTTGCCCCCAGCATCCAACCGTGTGTGGTGCATTTGCATGGTGGCCCCAGCCACTCTGCCTAAAAAAAAAAAAAGGTCTTATCCCTGCCGAAAAAGCAGAGAAAGTACAAGAGGCACAAACAGAGGGCAAGGTGGACGAAGGAAGAACAAAGGCAGAAAATAGCCTCAACAAGAACAAAAAGAGAGAAAGACAACTAGCAAAATAAAGCAGGAGTGTTCAGCAAAGCAGTTTCACTTAGTCCACATGAGAGAATGGTCCTTTTTGCTCTGCTTTAAAATGTAATTTCAAATGATTATTACTGAGGCACTGTGTAATTGTGTTCTTGCACTTTGAAGCGGTATACGGCTTGCTAATATAATAACAGCAATAATTATGGACAAATGACAGTAAAAGTGACATCAAAGAATAGCTTCGGAACAGGGAGAGCTGTTTCAGGGGGTTTAACAATGCTCGTTTCTTGACAACATTTTCCTGACATAAGGTTCCTTGCAGTTATGCAGTGCGAGTTAACACAAAAATGTGGTCTTATGAAACAGTCTAGTGAAAACTGCATAAACCTGTCCAATCTCAGTCTGCGGCGACTTGTTTTCCGACCCAGGACTTTAAAACAAATGCAACCCATTTGCGGGGCTGACATACATCTTTATAAGTGTGGCCATCAGTTCACAGAATCGGTCAGTTAGAAAAAAAGCTGAGAGACGAGGGAGAAAAGATGCATGAATAAAAAAAACAATGTTTATGAGTAGCTTCACCTTTTAGATCTGCTGTTGATATCCAGCATATTTGTTCGTCACCCTCTGGAAACGACCTGGGACTTGATGTGCCCCTGTTCCATTGTTAGGTAATGTTATTACAGATTCACTGTATACGTTTACCCTTTATTTCCTCTATTCCTTTCTGCTAGACCATCACTGAATGTTAAGTAGGCGTGCTACAATACCAATTCTATCTCTCAATTTCGAAAACCCAAAGTATGTGCGATGTTACACTTACTGGAACACTTTGACTGTTTTTTTCGTTTGCAAACATAGGAAAATTAGTAAAATGTTATACATTTCAGCAGCCTAACTTTTCATGGTTAATCCAATGTACTCTTTTGCAGACACAAGAGAACAACACTTAACTGAAATAAAAAGACTTATGCTGAATTCGCAAAAAAATAAAAAAGATTTATTTCTTTACTTTTTTTCAACTGAACATCCCTGAACTTTTGTCTTAGCCTTGAAAACTTGAACATTTTAATAAAAAAAGACGTATTGTTTTTGCAGCCAGGTAATCCTTCAAACGTTGTATTAATAATGAAATAAAATGTAGCGGTGCCACTGGGAAACAACCATTCTTACTAAACCAATACCTTATTTTTTTCAAATGATTGGATTTTGTCCTGGCTCAGTTTAAAAAGGATAGGTGTAATATTCATTCTTGCATACCTGTGCCCTCCTTATAGCCAAATGGAGACGGCTTTGCTAAATGGAAATTGATGCAGACATTAGGGATGCTGATTTTGGAAGAGAACTCAGACTGGAATACAGAAAAAAAACTAAATTTTTTGATCTCCAAAGGTGCACTATGGGCAGGAATGTTTACCATTGACATTTAAAGTGGGCCAGGGCACTCACAATCACTGAGCAGTGTTTGCTGGATGTTGTGTGAGACTCTGCGCCTGCTCCAGCTTGTGTGGAATATTCGTTTGATTTTAAAATGCATTCTGTGATTTTTTAATTTTGTTAAACAAGGGTTGCGCTTCAACGATGGGATTCGCCGTACAATGCTTTGTTGTAATGTGAGCCAATGATAGATTCTACAAGTTTTCCCTCAATTTCCATAGCATGACGAGCGGACAGATTTGTCACCATCCCTCACTGCATTGTATTTGCATTTGTGCAATATTGTAAGATCACCTTTCATGCTGTGCGATACACAACACAGTCGTAGCACTACAAGCAAAGCTTTAAAGAAACGGCAAACAGGCGTCTCTTCCCTCACGCTGTGTATTTCAGTTTCATTTCCCTCCCTTTGTCTCTTCACTCACAACATCTCTCGTCTCTCTCCCACTTACATGATCACTCTCACATCAAATCTACTGCAGGTGTTCCAATTCACGTGTGCACTTGTTTACACGGTTATGTGTAAGTGTGCAGTGATTTTTCTCTATCTCCGAGTTGTATACTGCAGCACCAAATCAAGCATGCCGAAGGCTACACTTATCCCAGCTTCCTGTCCACTCCAGCTCGCTCTTCATCCCAAGACAGAGAGTCAAGTTTTTCATGTTTTAGGATTTATTTATTTATTTTTAACATTCTCCCTCAACCCCACTCATCTGTGGAATTTATGACCGTGAACAATGTGTAGTAGACTGTGGGTTGCTTAACAATATGGGTTGAAAAGAGAGGACAAACTAAAGGATTGAGGGGAAATAAATGAAAGTGGAACACTGCTATGGTTCAGAAAATAGTGCCAGGTGAGGAGGGATTTGTGACGTTAGGTTGCCGAGCAGCACATTGGCGATGCAGACTTTGCTCAGAAATGTCCTCCTGTTGGAATTTCCTGGAAATCATTACACAGTGTCACAGCTCCCTTGCCCTTCTCGGGCACGGTGACTTGACGGTAAATTATTGCGCCCAACTGATCAGCAGCTATATATCCGGGAGGGATTTAATGAATCCAGTCCGTTATGGACAGCCAATATGCTCTGTCTGACCTTTACCTCTTTCCAAATCCCTCACATGCTCTGAACTAAAAGTTAACTATGTTGCATTAACTGTAAAGCAGCAGAATGTGGTCACGCAGATGACTCATTAAATTTGAAGTGTTTCTCACTTTTCCAGCAACTCATTCCTGCATGTTCTGAATACTGAGTTGCCATTTTCAATTAATTTCCCCTCAGTGCTCTTAATTAACCAAAGTATGTTCAGAATGGAGCTAAAAGAGTGGAAAAGTTAGTGGAAGATGTCACTGCCTTCCGATATGCTACCAGTTTAGTGAACACATAATGCCCCCTGTACTTAAAAGCTAGAATACGGGACTTTTACATATAAATGAACATCAATTACATTCAAGCCTTTGCCAAACGAGTCAACACAATACTGACGAAGCCCATCGACGCCGGGGAAAGCTCTTTGTAGTTCGAGTTGTGATATCTGCTGTCTGTGGCCTGTAGTTGAGATCGCCACATCTCTCCCGCACCCAGGAGCGCTCTCTTCATGTCATCCAGTGTAAATGGTTTGATGAAGGAGCAATTTGAGGCTGGCTCCAAGAGCGAGTCAATCCTAATCAAGACCTGCTAACCTGCTGTGCGGTTAATTGCACGCCGGGCATCCTGCTAGCCAATAGTACAGGCGTAGGATTGTAAACTGGACAACCTCTGTGCCTGCGTCAGTTTCCAAGGTGATATCAGGAACTGTAATGTCCTTTTTGTTTTACCAAAGCTCAGCTAAAAACCTGGAATAATGAACAGAGGAAAAGGAAATTGAAAATCAGGAGGCGGATACTTTACGGTGAATAAAATCGCCAAAATGGAAGGAGCTGACGGGATTTTGCATTTCGCTGAAGTTGGAATTTTCACGATTTCAAGTAGCTAGGGGTCTTGTTCACGAGTGAGGGGAAAATGGAGCGGGAGATGGG
>CALSCE010009683.1:1098172-1131781 GCA_943593645.1 Bovichtus variegatus
ACACACACACACACACACACACACACACACACACACACACACACACATGAGGACAGCAGAACAAGAGGGTGGGAGAGAAAAGAAAACGAAAAAAAAAAGAGTGTGGCAGTAAGAGAAGGAGAGAGCGGGTGAGATAGAGACAAGAGGGAGGAGAGGAGGGTACAAGACAGTTTTTATTACACAACATGTGCTGTGGACAGATGGTGGTGAATTATGTATTAAGGCTTTTACACCGCTCCTCTACTTTTGCACGAGAGTAGAAAATGAGCCGGCATGTGGAACAAAATGTTTAGATAACTTTTCACTTAACCCAAGGGGCTTTTCATAAACATGAACACAACAGGACACGGAGGTGAACGTCTACACTCAACTACAGTACACATACCGAAGCACAAGTTGGGATTCGACTTTCATTCTAAACTTTGTTTTACTTTAACAGAACAGTTGTAAATGTCTGTATTTCACTCATCACCAACACATTTTGTGAAAAGACCAAGCACGATGTGCTAGCACACTTCCCTCAGGAGCACTCAACTCCAAGCGTATTTGTTCCTCCTGAAAATGTAAATCTTTTACAAGTTTATTTCCCTAAAACAGCTTGGCACTGCAGTTTTAAACAAACGCTACCCAAACCGGATTTAAAAGTGCATTTGTTGGGAACTATTTCCAGGGTGGATTGATACACATGTGGTGGTCTAATGCAGGGGTCCCCAACCACCGGGCCGCGGACCAGCTCCGGGCCGTGGATCATTTGGTACTGGGCCGCACAGAAAGGATGATTTTTCTTTTTTTTGGAGTTGGTAATATTTATTGTAAACATTTGTATGTATTATATTATATATATTACAATTTAATAATAACATAAATAAAGTGCATAATATAAAATGTAATAATTGCATTTACTTTATATATGTAAGAATTAAATTATATGTTTTGCACTTTATTGTGTGTTTTGTTATGCCTTCCCATTCCCATAACATCTACAGTTGCATTGTTGCAAAATGACGTGTCAAATTCTTCATGTTTTGAATGGAGATCATTTAGACTCCATTCTGTCTTTCTGTCTGTGTTGTGGCAGGGTTTCTGAAAAGCTGAATGTATCTGCATGAGTATTTTTTGAATGATTGGGCAAGAAAGATGTAAAACTGTTTGTTCATTAAGTGGTTTAAGCGGGAAGCGGCAGTGCTTGCGGTTCTCTCCAAAAAGCATGCGACTGCCAGTTGGATGAATGGAATCTGTTTCTGTCGAATGAAACAGAACTAATTTCAAGGTCAGGGGTCCTGAAAATTATTCTAAATGTTGGCAGTTGATTAATTAATTGGCTAAAAACTTAAAAGTGGCAAAATAAATTATGTTTTTAACAGGTGTGTCTGATGCCTTGCTGCAGGTGCAAGACTTCATGGACAAATTATTAAATTGGTTTTAAAAAAAACAAACACTGACATATTGACTGAGGCATGTGCTTTCTAAACGCCTTCTATTTTCCAACAGCTGTCATTACTTGTTCGAAATTCTCAGTCTGTGTCAATCAGCGTCATATAATACTTATTATCTGACCGCTAATTCTCCAAATGAAGCAGAGGCAGACACAGAAATTGGTCTACTGCAAGCACAAAACCACAGTGTTAGCCATTTGGAAGATATACGGATGGTGGGAGGAATGAAAAGAGTCGGGATGACATTTGCTTCACACCCAAGTGAGTTTGAATTCTATTCACCACCCCCCTTCCCCGTCCCAGTGATGGACTTGGAGCAGCCCACCCTGTCTGCTGCCAGTCATATTGGCCATCCTGGCACGACGGCCCGTCAGAGGTCCTGCCAAGGCTGCGGACGCACTAGTCCTCAGGCCAAGGGGGACACATGCTAGTACGGGAATTTGGCAGTAATGGAGTGTAAACAGAGAGACAGAGAGAAAAATGGCAGGGAGAGGGAGAGAAAAAAACAGAATACGGAAAGCAACCGAGGAAGACAGGAGGACAAAATGCAAAAAGATCCAGAAAGAAGAAGACATGATTCGTAAAAAAAAAAAAAAGAAAAAAAGAGGTCCTGAAAAAGCGGTCGGTATAATTAAAATGAAATGATTTGAAGTCATTGTCTGCTTCTTTCCAACTCACAACTCTCTCCAACTCTTGTCTGTAAACAACACTGTTAATGAGACACAATCTCTCACTCCGCCACACACACACACACACACACACACACACACACACACACACACACTCACACACACACACACCTCAGCAGTACACATAGCTTAACACAAACTCAGTCACACAGCATACACACATCTAATGAGAGTTTGGTGCTTACACTCTGGAGACTGATGGCTGCTATTAAGTCACGTGTCTTGGTAAGTTTATTTGGAAGTTGTCTTGCATGAAGGGCATTTTATTGTGGCTGCTAGATCTCACAGGCATGTTCCACAAAAAGAAAATCATGCCTACGCAATGTTGTACTTGAGGATGGTTGGTAGTGTTGATTTTTCAGATAAATGAAATATATACTCGGCCAAAGAAAGGAGAATCGTTCACAATTTCTTTAGGTTTATGACGTACAGTCAGTCGGTCCTCTGCAGATAATTAGTGAGAAAAAAAACCTTCAAAGTACACAAAATACTGGCCTTTCTCCATTTTCCTGGAAAAGTGAAAAAACAGACCAACTGGTTTGTTGTGTTCCAAGACCTTTTATACCCTGTCACCTACTGTCTGTGGCCAATCAGGGAGGATCTCTGGAGTTAATGCCACTTTTAAAACATTTGGAAATAAATGGCACTAATTGTACATTATAAAAACAATATCTTCTTTAGAACCCACCAGTTGGCAACATACGGTTCTGAAAAGTGAAGCTAATGCGGAAAGTTCCTTTAACTTGCATTCTCTCTTAAAGCCATCAAGGGGCGACTCCACTGGTTGCAAAATAAGTTAGATTGCATAGAAGTCTATGAGAAAATGACCCTACATCTGACTTGATTTATTACCTCAGTAAACATTTTCCTAATTAAGTTTATGGTCTATTTAGGGTATTTAGGGTATGCTTTATAGGGCGTGGCTACCTTGTGATTGACAGGTTACTACCATAGTGTTCTCCAGATTGGGTGTCCGTCTTTTCATTTTGGAACTTTTGACCCTTTGTGTTTTCAGTTCATGAAAGTTAATTGTAACATTTTGGTTGCCTAAAAATGTTTTGTTCAGGGTTTGGTTGTACTTCACACCACCTTCCCGTGTCACTATTGGTTCCGAAAAAACAAGAACGTGTCGTCATAATGCCAAACTCGTAGTCCACAAACCAATGGCTGATGCCACAGTGGCTACGTGCGCTTCTTATATACAGACTATGGAACTGACTAACATTACAGAAAATAAAATTACCCATAAAAATAATTAAAAAAAGGGGAAGTGAACTTAAAACCGGTGTGAGTAGAAAGACTAAACACAAGTGAAGAAGTGTTTTTTAAACCTCACATGGCTCATATCCGTATATTTTGAGGCAATAGAGGAATGTGCACTTTCATCTCAGCATACATACCAACATTGACTGGAAATCACAAATTTGGAGTGGAGTCCATGACACATCTGACCGTTTTATGTTGTGTGTGCGTACTGTATGTGTGAGTGTGCGTGCCATATGTACCGCGCAAATATAGCAGGGCAGCTCAGGTATTTACTGTTTACATTTCTGTTTATAAAACCATTTCATTTAAGAAATCAGAAACACACACACACACACACACACACACACACACACATACACACACACACACACACACATACACACACACACACACTCACACACACAGTAGACTACATACAGACTACACTCCACAAGTAACTAAATACACTTACTCAAGTACTGTACACTTTTGAGCTACTTGTACTTTTACATTCCATGATACTTTTTAGTTCTATTCCATTACATTATAGAGGGAAATATCATACATTTTGCTCTACTGCATTTATTTGACAGCTGTAGTTACTAGTTTCCTTCCAGAATAAGATTTTACACTAAAAAATATATATATATATGAAAAGCTCATAATATACAATGCATTGTATTGCACTTTTACTTAAGTACGTTTTACTATAACAGAGTATTTTTACATTATTGTATTAGTACTTTCACTGAGTAAATTTTGGAATACTTCTTCACCACTGACTACACTCAATCACACGATACACATGATGCAGATGTGACACACAGAAACATATTAAGCACGCACATGCAGACATAAACATGCATGTGCAGGGCAGAAGCGCATCAGTAAGGGCAAGAATATGCATGCACACACACACACATACACATTAAACACATGCACAATCACTTACATATGCACATATGTATGGGAAGCCCACCAGAAAACACTTTCTCTTTGTGTCTTATAAATCAGCTCCACCTTCAATGTGTCTGTGTAAGTCTGTAAATCAGTGCAAGCTACGTCTACGTCCAGCATGCAGTCTACCTTTGCCTCCATGCATCTTTGATGCATTTACAATTCACGATTGCATTTTTGTAAAAGCCTCACTCACAAGCCTGTTTTTACCAAATGGGGTGTGATAAACTTGCCAATTTCTTAAGTCATGTTGCGCGTTATTGTCAGGAATTTTGGGGATTTTCAAGTGTCATTTCACGACGCAACAACATTAAGCGTTTAGAGCAAGTCCTTCGGAAGTCAGGTGACATAGCATCACAAGTGAGAAATCCGGCATAGGGAGGAGGACGAGGTGGATGGAAGGGTTAAAAAAAAAAAAAAAAAAACTCATGACTTTCACCCAGTAGATCAGGGATCCCCAACCACCGGGCCACAGACCAGTACCAGGCCGTGGATCATTTGTTACTGGGCCGCACAGAAAGAATAAAACTCAATAACTTAATAAATAGGTAATATTTATTGTAACATTTGTATGTATTATATTATACATATTACAATTTAATAATAATATAAATAAAGTGCATAATATAAAATGTAATAATTGCATTTACTTTATATATGTAATAATTAAATGATATGTTTTGCACTTTATTGTTTGTTTTGTTATGCCTACCGGCATGAAACCAGTCCATGGTGCAAAGAGGTCGGGGACCGCTGGTTTGTGGCTCGTGTGAAACCAAAAGTCAACGGTCACCTATTTACGTTAGCTAAGTTTGTTACGTAAGTTAATTTACGTAACAAACGTTCTTATTCTAAGCCAAACTATGATATTTTTCTAAACCTAACTAAACCTGACAGTAAACGCCATTGGAAAATCTCTGTGCTGGATGTCCTCAGGATCTTCACCACAATTTAACAATACTTATGTAATGAGTCAAAAGAGTTTCAATAGAACAGAGTTTACTGGAAAGTTAAGAAAGTCAAACTTCAAACTTCTTACTTTCTACATTTTCTTTATCTTGTGTTACGCCTTCCTGTGTGGGACAGTCTCAGATCCTGCTGCTGTCCTTGACTTCTTCTCTCACTGCTTCCTTCTGGACACCATTAATAAACTTTTCTGCCAGTACCCTCCCAATTTTCTCCTGCCTGGCAAACATTACATCACAGGTCATTTAGCAGACGCTCTTTTCCAGAGCGACTCACAGTGAACTAACTACAGGGACAGTCCTCTGGAGCAACTCAGGGTTAAGAGCCTTGCTCAGGATGGCAGCCTGGTGTTGAACTCATGACTTTTTGAAAGCCTGACTACTACACCACCAGACTACCACCACCCAAACAGCTGTGTCTTATCATTAACCAGTAGCTCCTGCAGTTCATACTCCTTTTTCCACTTCACTGATATTTTGGTTTGGAATTTTGAACTAATGGTGTCTCGGGAGACGTTACCTTCTGATTGCTGACCCTACTTCTCATGACCTTTTCTTCTAGCTCTTACAGCATTGTCTTTTTATGTCTGTCGTAAAGGCCAAAAAACTTTAATGATCAATAGCTCATAAACACAGCATGTCTGTTTTCCCATACCTTTGTTCTGGGCAGTTACTCATTATGTTTAACAACTGTTAACAAAGAATGCAGAAAATACACCACAAATGACACACGGAAAGAATAAAATGCACGAAATGCATGACATGACACGCACAATGTCTTTAAAAAGGGACACGCCATTTATACGTCCTACCATGAGATCATGTTACACACACACACACGTTGTTCTCTGTCACACACTCACCTGTGCAGAGATATACTTCAGTTCACAATATACACTATACACAAAGGGATAATAAACTGTGGTATTCCGTTGCATATATGATGCAAACTGCATCCGTACTCCAATGTAAAACACAGTTGTATCTCTTCCACATGCATAATGTATGAAGACTACATTTTACCGTATAAAGGGGTTAAATAGTGTATGTGTGTGTTCATCCTTCTGTAAGTATACTAAGCGCGAGGGATACATGCACATGGCGTTTCAGTGTTTGGCTCTGGCTTCAACATATTTATAGAATGTGGAGCGCAGTGCGGAGACACAATTTTCTAAGCTATTCAGCCACCTGTTTACCATATTCAAATCTCTGTTCTTGTATTCACGTCTTAAAAATACACATGCTATTATTGAGCTGTGTTTGCATGATGGCGTGCGGTTTTTTTTTTTGTGTTTTTTTTATGTGTGACTGCGTTCTTGTACCAAAACACCTGAAAAGGATTGAAAGATTAAGCCAAAGGAAACATTTTGCCAGGCCTCACTTTCGTTTTTTAATTTAAGTTTATATGTATGTGTTGGGAGGGCTGTGCCACTGTTGGTGTTAGTCTCCCCTCCTCTTTCTGAACCATACAGCCTTTTTCCCTCAAATGCAACTCCCAACTGTGAGCGTTTTGACAAATAAAGTCCTCTCCCGACTTGCTGAGATTGCTTTTAGTTTAGCGGCTGATGACATAGTGAGAAACTTGATGAGGGAGACAGGAAAAAAGGGGCTGTGAAACCTCAGGAGAATTAACCATCATCAAATTCAACTTGGAAAAACAAAGCAGGTCTTAATTAATACTAAATGAGCAGTTGATGAACAATGCGGCAGAATGTGTTTAGGGGAAGCTTGTTTGATTATGTAGATTAGGGACGGTGGGCTGTCTAACACACACACATAGACACACACACACACACACACACACACACACAACAAACTTACAAAACAATACTGTAAGGCCCAGTGGTGTGTGTATGTGTGTGTGTGGGGGGGGGGGCTAGTTTGTCTGTGCTTTCCGTGTGCACGTACTTATGTGTGAGAACGACTGCGTCTGTCAACAAAGGGGATCAATATTAATTAGAATTAGCATTCCTGCCTGTTGTTTCTTTGGACCCAAAGTTATTGTAATGCAGGTGTTAATGTGTAAAATAATATCTTAATTAAATAATTGTTCCTTTACTTCAACTCCAGGTTTAAACCTATTCATCCTCTGGTCACAATTGGACTTCTCCAACCTATAGACTGCCACACATTTGCATATCAATAATTCCAATTCCCATGATTTCTTCCCGCCTCATATGCTTATGATCTAGGAGTTGAGGTATTACACAGAGAGATGGAGAAGGTAAAGCTTTAAAACAAACCTTTAAATACAAATTTGTTTTGAGCTCGCTCAAACTAAATTTGCAATTTAAATACCAAATACGTGTGACAGTGCCAAGGCGGCCGAAGCTCGCCACAGGTCGCTTATCATAGTCAGAAAGCTAACACCATAATTATTAGATAACTGCAAAAAAAAAACTAGAGATACTGCAAACTAAACTACCTGAGGTAGAGTCCCATTATTGCCAATTCAGCTGTAATGGCTCAGTACTGCTTATGCCCAAAGAACTTGGTAAGAATGAAATATATTCTAATTTAAATAATAGAATGGGGTAAAAAAAAAAAGAAAAAAAAAAGTGGCTTAATATTTCCAAAAAGTGCAAAGTAAAACAAAAAAGTTCATGCAGAATATGACTATGAGGGTGAAAACCGTGATCTCATTGGTAGAAATTGTAAGGTTATCATCGACTTGGAGATTACATTACAATTTAAAAGAGCTCTTACATACATTCCCTATCGCATTTTTTAATTCTTCCCGATTTGCAGTATTATTTGAAGGGAAAATAGTTTGACAGAAAAAGGCGAGGATACAATGGGGGAAGATCAGCGAAAGGAGAAATTATAGGAAGAATCATAGAGGTATAGATTTGATGGAAAAGATAGTACAAGCCCAAGAGGGGAGGTGGAAGTAACACTACCTCCCTTCTCTCTGCCAAAATACTGCCGGCAGGTAATGAGAGGAGCACGGATGTCGATCTGCCTCCCCTTCACGTCTTCCTCCTCCCATCCTGCCCCTCCTCTCTGCCAAGGCTGGGTGGTAAAAGCCTTTTTTTTTTTTTATCTTTGCAAGTCATTATCATGTGTCACTCTGTTACTAATACACCTCTCCTCCCCACTCCCTGCTCCACAGCCAACTTGAGAGACGAGGAAAAGAGGCCCAGAAACGGGCGAGAGGACAAAGAGAGTGTGAGAGCCGCACGTCAGCAGAGATACGGCAACAGGGAGCGAGAGAAATCATGCGTGATTATTTGTGTGTGTGGCGGAGTAGATGCCCGCTTGAGCGTGTGCATTTTACACCTTGCGCATGGCTGGAACTGAATCCATTTAGAGGGGAGAGAGGATCTCAATCTGACTGACATCTCTTTCCACATAGTTAAGAATCACAGGCAAACAGTGGGGAACTTGCAGTTATAACTCTGCGATGCCGAGGGAAGATAGAGGCGGCCGGAAGCCAACTGGATTTCACAAACGATCACGCAAACATCTCTCGAATCAGACCTTTCATTCTCTCTGCTCTGAACACTGCGCTGCACGAGCTTAAGAGTGACATTATATCACATGCTACGGTGTAACATAGAGCTTACATGCAGGTGCGCCAGGACGACGTGTAACTACGTCACTACAGCACTTCATCCAAACCTGTCTGTTTATCTCTTTTTACTCCGTTGACCTTGAGGACAAAATTAGTTTTTTTTAAACTTTTTTTTTTTTTACTTTTTCTCAGTGCACTTTCCCCGGGACAAATGTTCAACACGAAATGGCCTCGACGCTCTTTGACAGGAGAAAATGAACGGGTAAAATATAGAATGTCGCATTTCCACATCAACACATTGAAAAAACATTAATAAATAAATTCCAAGAGTGTCGGCTAAAATGTCCGGGACAAAAACACGATTGCCTGCGCACCCCTGCGTTTTCCGTGCATCGCTTCGTTTACTGAAAAACTTCCTGGCTTTTGCTTGTACAAACAGCCAGTATGCTACGATAACTGTCCGGGTTTACTTTCAAATATGTCCTCAGACTGTGTTGACACTTTTTTTTTTTTTTTGTAAGAGGGATTTGGAACACCATTAACTGGAACATTTTACAAGTTGCAGTCAATAGCAATGAGCAGAGGGAAATCCGTGTCTCTTCATATCCCTGCTGATTAGAGTAAATATTGTTTCTTCTTTTTTTCTTTTCTACAGACTTTACAGTTGATGAACCTTTAAGGCTGCAACATATTTTCTGTTCTCAAATGGCCTAATCCTGTGAAAAGGCAGCAGGACTAATGTCACAGAAAAGTCTGCGTTGATTCAAACAACGAGGTGAATCCAGTTCAAGCCAGGACGAGCTAGAATTGATTGATTTTACGAAACTCTTTTCATCAATTCAATGAATTCATCAGCCAACTATAATTCTTGGTAAATTGGTGTGCAAAAAACACGCTCATTCTTTCCGTAATTATGCTTTTATTACATAAGGAAAAGTATAACGTTTCAAGCCCTAATTGGCTCTTCATTGGGTACAGAGGATAAATCGATATATATATATCCTTCTTTAAACCGTAATATGTGTGTAAGTGCTTTTATATAGATATAGGCCGGTGAAAAAGCAGATAATCCTTCACTGCATGAATAAAACTCTGGATAAAATGGAGGAAACCACCCTGTGGAAAACCATTAGTACTGTAGTACTGTAATAATAATTTCTTATGTCAGGTTGTGATAAGTAGGAGGCAATAGGCACACCCATTAAAACCAATTGACAAGTAGGAAAACAAGTACTGAGTGACAGTTTCTCTCTCCGTCACATATATATATATATATATATATATACAGTATACATATATACACACACAAAGGAAAGCTCTTTTGCTCTGCTGTTCTTATGTATTTTCCATTGTTTTTATTTGTTTATTTATCTTCTCAAACTCAAAATACTCCCCTGCTTCCTTTCTCCAAAACCTCTCTCTACCTATCTATCATCATTTTTCGCTTAGACCCCAAGAATACTGAAAAATAAATCTTCACACAGCAAGCAGAAATTCACTTGGTGGGTTCAAATTCAGCAAGGTGAAGGTTGCTAGAGTTTAATTAATTTCCATGGTAATAAGGATGCAAGCAAAGTGGTGTAAAAGTCATAAATGTCACAAAGTGAATTTATTCAAAACAGAGAGAGGAGCAAAAATTGATCATTTATCAGTCCTTTTTCTAATGCCAGCCTAGTCTTTGAAGGGTCATGTTGAGGGTGGACCCTATCCCGGCTGGCACTGGGATAAACAATCTATTCCTGGGACAACACACAGACACATTCACACTAGAATTCAGTTACGGGAGCAATTAAGAATTTCCAGTTCACTTGAGCTGCATGTCTCCCACATCACTGTTTCGTTTAAAAAAGCAATTTTGTGTAACTGCATCCGAGGGAAAGTTAGCTAGCAAATAAAGGCAAAACACGTTAGTCTCAACCTGATGTGTTTTGATTAGCGCATGAGCACATTTAGATATAAAAGTAACTAGCTTTGTATATTACCCCCCAAAAAAACTTTTTCTTTATTTAATCCAACCATTTGGCAGTACCTCCACAGCCCACTAATTGGCGTTCTGAGGCCCACTGGTTGAGAATAGCTGCTCGAGAGTGTTATTAAATGTGCATTATTTGATTTTTTTTTTGGGCCACAGTAGAACATGCTTAAAAACACCATCTGACTCACTATCTCCTTAGAAAGTTGATATGACAAACGTGTTGGAAAAAAGTTCCGTCTTTAAACAGCCAACAGACACAGAGCAACGTCGTGTGTCCGGCCACATAATGAACGTATGTCCAATATTCACTCTCGTTTCAGCTCTCCACTAACTCCGAGGTGAGATATGGGGCTCTTTAGCTGCTCAATGCTCCACTATGTTCATCAGCGGCTGTTTGATGTTCTCCTTAAAACTGAGATGGACTACAGAGTGGTTATTAGAGTGGTTATTATTCTGTCTAGGCTCGTTAATATGCTCGACCCCTCGCACATTATATATCGCCATTGGATCCATTGGTAATATTAAATTAATAATAAGAGCAGCTTTCATGTTAGTGAGATCAGAAAATGTGTTGTAATAACTGTTCGATATTGTGGTTGGACAGCTACTGTCTACCGGTTACATACTCCCAATTAGTTCAACTGGAAGTATGTCTCCAGGATGAACTGTCGTGGAATTTAACCAACGTAAACTATCATAAGAGATGGTGAGATATTACACTGATATAAAGATACTTAATTGAATGAGTAATATTTGAATTCTTTATTCTTGCAAGAAGGAACACTGATACAGAGTGTCAAGCAGTCTGCAGCGAAGTGCAAAGTACAGAGATTTCTTCACAACAGTTCTTGTCTTGATGACCGCATACCTCAGAGAGAGAGAACAGAGCACAATAGAGAAGGGAAGACAGGTGTGAAAGAAAACAGCTTTCTTTTGGTGGGTCATAAAATCTGAAGCTATCGGTGGGAAAAAGTAATGTTTATAAAGAGGAGTGGTGGTTAGGACCAGTCGTCCGGTTGTCCAGAGTTTCGTTGTTGAAGGTTAAAGCAGTAAAGGAGAGAAGATTAGAGAGAGAAGTACATCTGAGGAAGAGGGAGAGACAACTCTTCTCTGGATAAACAGATAACATTCATAGACAGATGAAAGTTGCTGGACTGATTATACGAATAGAAAACATACAGAGTACGTATTCAAAACTAAATGTATATATTGGAATGTTATTATAGAATCATGAAATTTACCATTACAGAATGCACACAGATAGGTCTGCAGCTGACTTTCTGTCCAGAACCACCAGGTGACGGCGCTGAGAACTGATTTAACTGGCTTAACTGGTTTACCAGGACCATGTGTTCGTCCATCTCTTCCACTGCTTGTATCACATGTACAGTACAATACATACAACTTTTATCCCACGCGGACTGACCCCTAAAAAGAAAATTGCGTTACCTGTCATGCATAGACTACGTAGCCCATGACTCCTAATGAAGAAAAAAAAGCAAAACACTCCTTCTATGACTCCGATTCTTCTTCTCACCCCCCCTCCCTTTTCCACTACACTTCTTTCAGCTGGGTTTGTATTTTGCGAGTACAGAGCACAGTGTTTCTGTCATTGGGGAGTGTCAGCATGTCTCTTCACTTGATATGCATTAGATTTTCCACACTTTCTGGCAGTTATCTGATTCCGACTCAATACGCTGCCGAGGGAAATTGAGTCCTAAGGCCAGTAGAGAGAGAAGTTTTTAATTCATTACAGTATTCTACTGCGGTCTTGACGGAGCTCACTTGGTAGCACAAGGCCACGGAGGTATGTGTTGTAGCAATTGAGAGAGGGGGTTAAGCAAACGATGCTGCCACCGCAATACAGGAGCTGTTCTCTTCACCCCACTTTAATACAACCTGTGTATGTTTCAACAAGTTATGTTGAAACATACACAATGTAGATATTAATATCCCAGCACCATACTGTATAAGGAATTAACAGCGTTGACAGGTGGAAACTTTTATGTTTTACTTGAAGGACTAACATGAGCCAAGTTTTTTACAGTTCTATAATGTAGGCTATAAATCATGCTCAGTTACCATCTATTTTTGCCTTATGCTGCCTATGAATTTTTGCTGGTCATTCAATCAATAAGTTGGTCAGTCCATCTAACACTTTGGTTCAAAGAAAAATATTCTAATTGGCACATCACCATTACATTTGCTGAGCACATTTATGATTCAGAGATGGAAACCCCTTTGGATTTTAATGACACATATGGCCTTTCCTCTCGCACTATCCTCAGGAATCAACTCTACATTAGCCATATTAGAAGTTAGGTTTTGAAAAAGTATTCCAGCCATTTGCACTTTTATAAAGTTGGCAGACTACATTAAAATGGTTAAGAAGAAAAGGTCAACTACCAGTATAGTGGATATATTGTAACTTTACAGTTACTAGTATGGGTAAAGCTCCATGACCAGCTAGCATGTTTAGGCCCTCTCCTGTCTTATAAATGTCAACTTTAAAATTCTGCTCCTCGATTTTGTAGCATAAACTTTTCTAGTCTCCGAGACATGACACCGAGATAATTTGCTCACATCACAAGGGTTAAAGCAGTTGACGAATAACAGCAACAGCAAAACTACCAGGAACTTCAAGTTCTTTTTGTTTTTTTTAATACTTAGTAATCAGTCTAAAAATGAGTTGATACTTTCTAAATTGTTTGTACGTCTCACTCACCTGTACAAATATAGTATAACAGATTAATGGAATAGTTTTGACATTAGGGGAAATATGATTATTCACTCTCTTGTGTGTAAGATGAGAAGATCAATACAACTCGTGTGTGTGTTCGGTCGGTTCGGTGTGTAAAACACACAGAGGGAAACAGCTAGCTATATTTTTTACACTCTAAACAATTACATTAATCAACAATACAAGATGTTACATGTTAATAAGTGACCATTACAGGTGCCAGTGAGGGGATTTTGTTGCCTTTGGTCAGCTTCAAGCTAGCTGTTTCTGCAAATCTTTGTGCTAAACTAAGCTAACCAACTGCTGGCTCTAGTTTATATTTAGTCTACAGATTATTGATCTTCTCATCTGACTCTCTGCAAAAAAAAGTGAATGTTTATTTTCCAAAATCTCAGACCATTCCTTTACTTCAGTGCATTTAACTTATAGTATGAGCTACATGTCAGTTTATTGCTTCTGTATTCAGTTAAGTTTAGATTGCTAAACTTTCCCATAGACCTCACCTGGCATAACAGTTTCATATAATGTCAGTTTGAATTAGCTTCTCTGTTCACAAAGAGCAGAAAACTGATCACTGCAATGTACCGTAGAGCTACATGTTTAATATGCTCTATGTTAGCCTGCCAATATTAGCAGAGGCACACTGCAGCTCTTTTATTACATGCCCAATTCTCACTCATGATGAAAAATGATTTTCATCGGCATTCCTTGGCTGAAGCATCTCTCAAGGAGCAGCGGGAACAGACACTAAAGTAATGTGACAGGTGATAAAAGAGAGCTGTGCTAATCAACTGCTAGTGGAAGATGACTTTATACTTGCAAGGAATCTGTGCCTTATTCTTCCAAAGTGCTGCCAGTGTGTCATTTTTATCTTTCAATTAACGTTTGCACTGCTAAGGTGGACAATCCTATTGGTATACTGGACAGCTTTTATAGGAAGGCAACATAAATATCTACAATGAAAACCAAAGGGTACCAAGACAGTATCACTCTCCCTTGTGCACTGCAAGTATTTCACCATTTTCTAATGTGTCGAGCCGTCTTTCTGCAGGTATGCGTCTTGTTTTGTGTTTAATAAAAACTCATCACACTGTCAGGTGCCCAGTCAGAGATGAGCAATGGCTTGGATCTAAGGTTGTGTGGCTAAAACAAACCCAGAGCAGGAGCATGAACTTCACTGAGTAACGTGACAGGTGATCTCACAAAGCACCGCTTAATCAACACACTGACAAACCACAAGTGGAAGAATACTGAGTGCTGCACTTTGAGGGGATATTGCCGCCTCTCCCCAAGCTTTCTGTTATCCTGTTTGTTCGGTATTGGTTTGTGTTTTTTTTTTTTTTTCGAAACCCCATTTCAATCTTTTTTGTCCACTTTTTTAAATAATCACAAGGCAATGTCGTTCCCATACATCCCCGTGTCATTGTTTAGCATTGGCTTCTCTTTCCTGTCACCTATTTTCTTGTCTCAATGCTCTACCTCTTCCATTATCGTGTTGTCTTTTCACCCCCCCACCCGCCTCTTCTTCATTTTCATACTCTCTCCATCTTTGTCATTTTACCAATTCTCCCCAGTTCTATCTTTCTGCCTTTGAAGACCGGTAGGCTGACAGATGCGTGTAGAGAATAGCTTCCGACAACTCGGGCATTCCACTCATCTGTCATTCTGACCGCCTGAGTATCTGTGCTTGAGAGAGCGAGAGAGACGCAGAGAGAGACAGAGAAAGAAGTCACAGGAGAGCCAAAGAATCACAATGAGCGTACCAGGGGAAACAATTACTTTGAAGGAAAGGCTTTTGCATTTTGTGGTTAAGTGGTTCTCTTGTCATTAGGAATTATCCATTTATTTAGCTAGTTTTGTTTATTTATTTACTTTCTTCGCAAGCAGGTGGGGAAAGTGATTGGCTCCAAAACAGGAACAAGTCTGTTTCTTCTCTTCTTTCAAGTGACTAACAAAGGTAATCTCTTTTAAGGACTCATTTGCTTCACAGTATGTAAAGCTGCTCTAATCACTATATTCATGTTAACAATGAAATTACTATGTATATGATTCATGGAAACAGCGGCCCTCGACTCTCAAATTCGGTTCCTTTTCTGAGTGCCTTTTGTTTTTATTTGTAAAGTTTTGTCAATCAAATATAGACTGCAGTCACTAAGTCTTGCTTGACATTGGATTACAGTACAATACAGCTGTCACAAGTGACTTTCAACAAACTCATAACAAACCCGAGGACATGGCGAGACCAATGGGGTATTAGGGGATTGTTATCGGGTCCAACAGGCGGTGAAGACGGTGGAGGGGGAGAAAGCAGAAGTGAGGATGCCGGTTGGGCCTACTTGCAAGGCTAAGGAGACAGCCATACAAACCTCCGCTACCGAGCGTCCTTCTTACCAACGCCAGATCCCTCGCTCATAAACGGGGCAAGTTGGAGCTACAGTTTGCTGCAAACAGCTTTGTTCACAATTGCTGTGGGATGATTATGACGGAAAACCTGGCTTCAGTGGTCTGCACAATCTACCACCTTGATAGAAACAAAGGCTCCGGTAATGGTAGAGGAGGACTGGTGTACTAGCAGTAGAATTAGGGTCAGCCATTGTTCCCCTGACTTACAAGTGATGATGGTTATATGACCCTTTTATCTGCCGCAAGAGTTAACAGTAGGAAGCACAGAGCGGACCTTTCCCACCTGTACATCAACAAGGACTGTGTGGAAAGGGGACCTCTCCTGGTCTTCAAACACCACCGCGGTTGTTAAGAACACGGCACAGCAGGGACTACACTACCTGAGGAAAGCTGCTGGTGGCCTTCTGCCACTCCTCCATCGAGAACGCACCGGCGTATCTCAGTATGGTGTGCCGGTTGCTCAGCAGCAGACGTTAGAGCTCTTCAGAGGTTCATCAACACCAAAACAGAAAAGCATCGGCAGCATTCTGCCCTTCCAGGGAGCCATCTCCTGCTCCCGCTGCATCTACAGAGCCAAAAACATTCTAAAGGACTCTTTCCATCCTGGACACCACCAGTTTGACCAGTTGCCCTCTGGCAGGCACCATTGCAGCACCGACCCCCAGGTTGAAGAACAGTTTCTTTCTCTGGGTCATGAGCACACTTAGCTCCAACAAAAATTGAAAGACCCCTCACATGGAATATAATATCAAGGGCAAACCTACTGCATCTTAATAATATATAATATAACAATAACTACATGTATTCTAGTGCAATAATTACATTCATAATAGTGCAATAATCACATCTATTGTAGTGCAATACACATTCTTATTCCAGCACTGAATTACATTGTATTGTATTGCTTGAATGCGGAAGTTTTGTTTTTCACAGCAAGGAGATCCTGGGTAAGTATCTAGAACCAACCAGCTGAGGCCTTTCTATGTTTTCCATGTGGGTCAGAAGTCATGCAGGTTTGGTGAACCAGTGACTCTAAATTGCTCGCAGGTGTAAGTCACTGACTGGGCCCAGGGTGCATTCCAATTGTGTGCCCAACATGAGCTGGGAAAGGCTCCAGCTCCCATTTACACAAAGGATCATGCTAGGGGTGGGGGTATAGTTAATGGATACCCAGATAAGGGAAAATATTACAGAGGACAACAAAGATTTTTTTTCAAGAAGTTATTCTTTTCTAACATTTATAAACCTGCATTGCTCACGTGTGCTATCAGTCCCCACCTTAAAAATGTCGACTATCATCTCCTGGAACTAAAATTCTAATATTTTCAATTGTTGTTAAACATGCTCTCCTGCTGGTTTTATCACAGGGTACATGAGACAACATTTAAATGGACTAGTGCAGTGCCCGTTTGGGAGGTGCTCATGTCGCTGACCGCAATGCACACTCCTTTCAAGCCCCGCATATTAAACTGTGTTTTTTTTCTCTGAAAGGTTCATAATGTAATTCATAGAAGTGTAATGATTTAATCTCACATGTCAGCAAGGGCGATCTGTATTACAGGCAAGGCCTCTGCTACAGTAAAAACTGCTGAGGGGAGACTGTGAATGGTTATTATGTACATGTAATACTTAAATGTGATCCAGGATTTAAGGGACATAAACTTTAGCGCATTCAAGGATTTAAAAAATATGTTTTTTTTGCCAAAAAGTATAAGAGAAAAGTCTAATACCATATGGACTCTTTCTATTCAGACTATAGAGGAACAAAGTAGGCTTTAAGTATTATTCAGTGAATTATAAAATGTGAAGGTTGTTTGTCCATAATAACTGCATTATGTTGTTATTTTTAGTGCAAAAAAAAAAAAGGGAAGGCCTGATTACTTTATTTAATCTGTTTATTCATTTATAGACAATCTTAAATTCATGTTCAGTAGCACAGGCTAATGAGAACGTCCTGCTGTGTGTGTGCCGCTGCCTCTTTGTTCATGTGAGTGAGTGGGAGCATGTCTTCGCACCCATTATATGTGCAAGTGAGCAATTTGTGTTTGTTCATATGCACAGGTGTTTGTGTGGGTTTGGATACACCTATTTAAGCTTCTGTGTGCATGTGTGTTTCTCTCTATCCCTGTAATTTGCAGTAAACAGTGTCCTTGGAGATACAGAGCAAATCTTAATACATTATTCATTCCAATCATCATTAAAGTCACTGAACAATTGAGGTGCACACATGGGTATAAAACATCCATGCGATGGTGCTCTCAGGTCCTGTGAATGGGAATTAATTCAAACTTTTACTGAACTGAATGTGCTCAGAAATGTTCATGCACAAATAGTTACATCAAACAGTAATAGTCCGAACAGCTGTGAGCACATCAACAGACAAATTAAACCTTCATTACTGGTGAGTCATTTTTTTATCAATAATGGGATTTTTGACGTGAAATGACATGCAGGTAAATAAAGCAGGCCTGTGTGATTGTGGGGTGAATGGTTAACTTTCTCATTACCATAATTAGTTTTTTCAGCTTTTCACCAGCTTACAACAATGTGTACAGCACACTTCGAAATGTCTTTGCTATGAATGACATTAACAGTAGGGTGTATTACAGCTTTGAAATATGAGTCAGTTGTGTAACTCAAGAGAGATGCAAAGAAGTGGTGAGCAAAGTAAACTATGGAAGATTGTATGATTGTGTTTCTCTCTGAAATCTTACGTTTTTCTTCGGGAACAACTTCTTGTCGCCAAAACAGCTGTGGTACAAAAAAGAAAATAATCCACCCTGCTCTTTTTCCCACCGGGTTTTTTCTGCTTCCACTCAGCTCCCCTTTTCTTCCTGACTCAGGAGTATTAGTACCCGGCCCATACGGAGTTACTAATAGCAACAGACTATTTTCTTTTATAATGGTTTGCAGTCGGCCACTTTGTAGGGCTAAGTGGTCCGGGAGGTATACCTCACACATTAGCCCATTGTCCCCCTGCTATTTGTTACCACTGACAGGAGCCTATGTCAGTGAATTACAGCTCATACACCTGAGCTGTGCTCTCATTTAAATAGCAGCTGCTAAAGAGTTTTTCAGCCTAATAAGCTCATTGGGGGTAAAATTGTCTGTACTCGAATGGTGTTTGAGCAGGTTGGTACCCAGCAATCACTTCAATTGCAAAACTAGACTAGAATTTTATTTAATTATTTTTTTTTTGGTCAGGATCAAAGAAAAAGACAACACATTGTTGCCTTTTAGTTCTAGTCACTCTTCTGACAGTTGGAACTTAAAATTCAGAGAACTTTTTGAGGCATTTGCACAACCGAGGAAGAAATTGGTTGCCATGGTGTACCCGCTGCTCGTACAGAAACCAACGTTCCATTGTAGACATCATACATTAGAGCCGATTCCTTTGGAGGATTATACAAGTATGTGTTGATAGTTAGGTCATTCATGCATACAAAGGAACATAGAATAGAAAACAATTCTTCATGTCCTAGCTAATGGTGAGGTTGGTAAAATCTTAATATTCAGTAATACTGTCAGCAGTGAAGTGTTCTGTAGCACTGAATGACACTTCACCTTGTGTTCTGAGTGGTTGTCCTCATATCTAAATATCTCAACATATATTAGAATAATGGACATGTCATTTGTACAAACATTTCAAGTCCCCAGAAAATTGGCACAGATAGGCCTAAGTACACAAGCTGCCAGCATGGCTTTGGAGTTAGTCTCGTTTTCCATTAAATGGTAAAGGGCATTGACAACATTATACACATCCAAAAGTGGTTATATTTTAATTGATATCCCGCAATTACACTCAAAAGTAAAATATGATACGCTCTTCCGCTGTTATGTAGTCATTTGCTTGGTTCCAAAATGTTATAAAAATGAAATTGGGTGATTACACTTGTTCCAACATTGTATGACTTCCCACAGGAAACTAAATGGGGAAAAGACCACTGATGTGCATAAGTGAACACAGCACAGCATGAATTACTCTGGCGCAGCTGGTAAATTATTTTGTAAAATCTACAGGTCAGTTTGTTCGTGTGCCCGAAGGAACATGAATTGCCAGTGTGTTCATCCCCAAGGCAGGCAATGTAAGTGATTCCCAAGAGAGAAGCAGACAGTGGAAATCTGCAAGGGGTGGTGGGAAAAGAGAACTAACACCAATGCCGAAGAATAAGACAATGGAATAACAAATAGAGACCATAACAGTCAAGAAAAAGCAAGTAGAAATGATCTGCCTTTCCTTAGCTACAACTTCACCCTTTAAACTAGTATAGATTAATACATCAATAAGGGATAATAGCTTTTACCTCATTCACATAACCACTGTTGAATATCCCTAATCCACTGTATGTACAGTATATACTGAGCGAAAATTAACACAGACAGTCTGACAGAGAAAAAGAGAATCATTGAGCGAAGCCGAACACAAGTGAATATGTGACAGGTAGAGTTACGCGATGACACAAGAGTCATTCCCAGAGGAAATTTCGAGCTCTATTTCACTGCTGATGCCTTGTCACTCCAAAGCCACCATCTGTTAGCGACTAACCACTGATCTGAAATAGTTGTCTGGAATTAGCATGATTTTGTAGCATAGTATGATATCGTTATAGCCAATTGCATAAACTTTTACTTGTTTAACGTCTTTGAAGGCTGTAGTTTTTCTAAGTGTCCGGCTAGATTCCTGCAGGTTTCTCCCCAAAAAAAGTAAGTGAAAATGCTATTTGGCTGTCTGAGATGTAATGTGACGCATTTTATCAGGCAGCTGCTGGGTAAGAGCTTAGACCTTTGCTGTGGCTTCCAAATTCTGCTCTCAGTTAAGACTGCCATCAGCAGTACCGTACTGACGTAGAGACAGCACATGGGACCGGTCAGATGGGCGTGTGAGCCTGTAAACTCGCTCCAAGGTAGTTTTTATAGACATTGTCCCCTAATTCAGGGATGAATTGGATAGTAAACCCATTTGAACTCAATTTAGTCATCTCTTTGTAGCTATCTTATAAATCTCTGTGACATATATTCATGGTACGCTATTGTTATGGGGGGTTTGAAGACTTCACAAACGAAACAATTCAGTATTCCACAGTTTTACCACACGACAATGTTACTGAATAACATCCCTGGAAAATATAACAAATGAAATGAGCAAATCACATGAAAAAAAACTGTCTTTGCTGTTTTGTCAGAGTTGAAATAGCTTCCCGTGATGTATTATCAGTGAATACATTAGTTTAGTTTGGAAATATAGGCCTTTGTCACATCCTTGTATGGATGTATGGTTTTTGCTCTTATTGAAAGGAAAATGATGAAAGACACGTTTTTCCTTTCGAATGTTCTGTGCGAGTCAGAAAAATTATCAGCTAACATGAAGCATTTATAAGCCCCCTAGTTGGTAATTTACCCGCTGAGGCCAGAGAGAACCCTTTCTCATTAAAGCTATAATTACGTGGTCTGCAGGCTGCAGTAGAGTACTGGCACCTTTTTACCCCAATTCAAGTGCTGGTTATGACAAACGGAACTGTGGTATCATAGTGCACGAATAAGAATAATCTAACAATTCAATGGTCAAATTAAATCCTATCACTTTAGTGGATCCTTCCTTTCTTTATCTCTTCTTGTTTCCCCAGTCTATAGCAGTTGCACAGCGTTACTGGAAGAATAAACAACTGGCAGGGAGCTAAAACTCCCAGAGGACCCAAGATGTCAGCCAGATAGAACCAAGATGGAGTAAGCTCTCCCTGGTACCAAACTGCTTCGTGTGTGAAGGCAACAATAACTTATTCAGTATCATTGATGTGGGAAAGGCTCAAAAGAAAGGAAACTTTATGATTTATTAATATCCATCATTCCTGTAGGGCAAATTAAATGCTTTCAGTGTGCGAGAGGTACAATAGATCTTGGAAACTATAAAGGTTACTACACCTGCTCCACTAGCTTCTGTAACTCAATGCAATCGCTCACTTTGCATTTCTTTCATCGTTTTTTTCTGATAAAAGTGAAGCAATTTCATGGGGTTTACTGTCCATATACTCAGCAAATGAGTATTCACTGTAGCAGCTGCTATTGAATATTAAAACCATCACGATTATAACAAAGTTAAACGACGATTACAGAAAAAAAACTAGAGCTCCCAAAAATGGCGAACTGCAAGCACGGCAGTGTGGGTACTTTCCCAATTGTAACTTAGTCAATATCCATAAAACTCATCAACGCTTTCTTCTAAAGTCATGGTAGTTGCAATCTAAGTGTTCCAAGGCTGTATTTTTAGTTAGCGTAGTTGCTTACGTCAATGTGATTTTGAATAAGGTTTTGTGGCATTGACCCGCAGCAGTTACTGCCGTCTGTCTAGTCTCCGACTCTCGTGCAAATCAGATTTTATGCCGACATATTTAAATGTATTGAATCAAAAAATGATTCATGGGAATTTCACAGCACTACACAGCTTATCTGAGGTATCGGTCTACCTATACACGGTGTCTTGTAACAAGAACAAGAGGTGTTGTAATAAGTGACCCACAAACTGTGAGCAGAGATGGTCACACAGCACTTATTATCGCTACGTTTGATATCATCTCGATCAGCTTGGACATAATTCACCGATAGTCAAATACTCAGGATAACTACCGCATGTTGTTTCGAGATAATTCGTTTCAGCCTTACTGGATGTCTGAAACAGAAAGCAATTACAGCAAACCAAATTCCATATCAACTTCTTTGTGACTAACACTAACCCAATGTTATCTGAACTGTTGAAAGTTTAACCAAATGCTAAGAGGACAAAGAGCGTGAGGGAGTTGTCCCCACCGATGGATCCTTTGCGCGTGCCGATGGCGACCTTCTCAAATCATCTCACGTCAAAAACAAATCCACAGGAAGAAACATACATGTAGCCTCGGGAAACATTTGACTGTTTGGATGGGGAAAAAACAGCGAAATGTAATTGATGGATGTTGCCATCAACTGCAGACCGAGAAAGACACAGATTAAAACCTTTCATCAAATCCTTTTGTTGTTGACATTCAGAATATAAAATCCCTGTGATACAGATTACAGTTATTCCTTTGAAGTGACAGAAAAGATATTTCATGATCAGAAGGGAGATTAATTGGTTGCTGCCGTCTTAAGAAATCCTCGTTAAGACAAGCCGCTGCGATATTAATTGGTGTGGCAGTGGCCCATTGCATTTTCTGTTTTACACTGTCAGTCATTGTGTAAACTGTCTTTTTTTTCCCAAAATCTCTGGGAATAATACATCTATGGCACTCCCTAATATCAACTTTGTTTTTATAATATGCAAAGCTATTGTTCACGTGGTGAAAGCTCCATACGACAGACATTAATCGATCTTCCCATCTAACTCCCTGCAAAAGAGCGAATAACCACATTTCCAAAATGTTGAACTACATCTCCAACTTTCTGAACGGCTTCTAAATTGATAGGTTTTTGACACCTTTGTTCCTCATATTGGTGCTTGAGAGTACCCAATTAATCTTTTTACCGGTACTCCCGCTGTATACAAAAATATATGCTCACCTGCAAAGGTAATAGTGGTAATGGCAGAACACAACCCAATCTGAACGGCGCTTTTCTCTGAAGGGCACCCACTTTAGGGCAAACTCGTTTCTCGTTTACAGTATGTAAGTAATCAATTCGATAGAAGTTCGCTTGACCTTGGTTCAAAACGAGAACTTTCTTTCTCTCAGAAAGAAAAGGGAAAATAAAATGAGGCACAACAGAACAGTGCGATCCTTTCTTCTTTCTACAACTAACCTTCCGGCAATGGCGAATGTATAATGCATTATTAGTTAATATATTCTATAAAGAACTTTCTTGGCTAGAGTGGAAAAGCAAAAATGCAATTGAGTGATGTTGGAATTTTTACATGGTATTCATTGGAAATCTGATTAAAATACGTTAATGTGAAAGAGCAGAATAAACGACTCATTTAAGCTTCTGCATGATGGGGTTCATCCTTTATAAAGCCATTAGATACGGTGTGTTGATGCATATCTGTTTTGGTATACCAACATTAATTACAGACATCAGTTCATAAATATCCACCTCTGCTTCAAGTCGCCCCAATAGCAACTAAGGCCCACCTGTTTCTGTGATGGAGATTGGATTAGGGTCAGGAATGGCACACAGTGAAGACGCAGCCGCTTTTTCTTTTGGCAGCACTGTGAACCAGAACAGACTGTGTTAATCCTGAACGTCCGACCTCATTCAAACGGTCATTTATCACTCTGACTCAAATCTGAAGGACCTTTAGGTATTATATAGATTATATACTGTACATGAGACAAGATTTATTGTTTGTGCTCTTTCCTAATTCTGATACGTTAGTGATGTTCAGATAGAAAATACTGTGATACAACTTTCCTAGAAGCCACCGTGAATACTTGCTAAATATAAACAAAATATTCCCCTGTCTCTATGCTTTGCAAAATACAGCTTCCCTTTCTTCCATTTACTGCCAACTCACAAGCACAACAGCATTATTGGAAGAGATTAGCCGTCACCTGACCACAGTCCCCCTGCCCTTGGCCCCCATAGTGGCTTAGCGGAAACGCAGCATAATTTGGCCGTTAATGAAAAGGTCGCCAACTGTAATATTATGCAGGAAGCCTGTCCGCTGCAGTGGTAATTTGTGCAAACATATCGGAGTTAATCAGGAGAAAGAGCCTGCAGAGCAGCAACTAAAGAGAAAGAGAGAGGGAGAAGTCCCAGTGAACAAATAGAATTTCACTGATGGATGATTCTCAGGACGGCAAAAAAGTATCCAGGTAGTCTACACATAGAGTCTGTGCCCTTGTAATGCCAGTCCACTCCTGAATTGTACCGTTTACAGTATCTAAACTAAAATCTTCTTTTTGAAAACAAAATTCCAAAAAACTCCAATTTGGAAAATGACAAAAACTTGGAGAAGTGGGTTTGTGCTTCTCTGGATGAATAAGAAAAACAGCAAATGTAAATGGACTTGCATTTGTCTAGCGCCTTTCTAGTCTACCGACCACTCAAAGCGCTTTTACACTGCATGCCAACATTCACCCATTCCAACACGGCAGGGCTGCCATACAAGGTGCCAAACTGCTCATCAGGATCTAATATAATGCTCATTCACACACAGTCGCATACCAATGGCAGTGCCTTCGGGAGCAGTTCAGTATCATGCCCAAGGACACTTGCAGTCCGCAGACTATCCGATTATTGGACGACCCACTCTATCTTGTGAGCTACAGCCGCCCCAACGCCCCTACAAAGTAATGGCCATCCATTAAACCCAACCTTCCCAAGCTATCCAAAATGACACCATTGTGTAGCAACGAACTAGTAAACACATACAGTATGGCAAGGATATTCACAGTTCACATACTTTTTGCCTACCCACCTTGATGCAATGGCTAAGGAAGTGGAGGGCAGTTAGCCTGAGGGGATTTCCCTCCCTGTTCATTTCCCTCAGGCCTGGTTAAACATGATGTATTCCCCCTGTCATGTCTACCTGTCCCCATGGAATCAATGGGCCATGGACTCATACATCTACAGTAGCAGCCAATGCAGAAGTATACTATTCTGGATCCATCCTATATATTATACATGAGTACTACAGGGCTGCCGGAGGAGTGTCTCATGAATGGTACGACAGTAAGACAGTTACAAAAACATGCTTGTCAAATGGCTAGTGTCTTTTTTTTTTTGCAAAACAACACATAATCTGACCATTCTTGAGACAACTGCATAGAAAAAAAAGACCAAAATAGGCCCTAATTAAAATGTGCAAGCACCACAAAAAGCTGATCATCTGAAAGCTACTTCTGTTTTGATTCTACTGTATCCCACATCATACATGGTCAGCTCCAGTGGTGCAATGTAATTAAATTAACTTGAATACTTCCATTGTATGCTCCTTTATACTCCCTACACTACATTTCAGAGTCTACACTACATTCATTTGACACTTATAGTTACTTTTTACATGAAAAAACAGATGTTCCGCTTATACGATATGATGCAGTACTTTAATACTAATCTGCAGTGGTATACAAAGAATCTAATGTTGGCTCCAAATGAACAAACTACCATACTCAATAAGTATCTACACTAAAATACTCTCACATGTATTTGTTAGGGATACAAAGTAGAATATTCTATAATAATTTAGGGAGCTCATGTTATGATACTGTCGAACGAGCCATTCTGCATAACGAGTACTTCTACTTTGAATACTTTAACTGCATTTTTGCTGATAATACATCTGGACTTTTATTTAAGTGACATTTTCGGTCCAGGACTTTTACTTGTAATGGAGTATTTTTAGACTGTGATATGTCTACTTTTTACTTCAGTAAAAAACAGGAGTGCTGGTCACATTGTGCAATAAAAACTAAACATGAAACGCTTTTATCCGACGTCTCCTGCATAAGAAAACAGAAGACTGAGTTATAAAGCGACCGATGTGATGTGTGTACAGGTGTGTGTGTGTGTGTGTGTGTGTGTGTGTGTGGTCGTGTGTAATGGCACCGGGCTCTGACAAGGCACATCTCCAATCAGAGGCCGCAGATTTATCCACATCTGTGTCCTGCTGCCTTCAGGTGGCTGCAGGGATGTAATGAACTGCAGAAGAAGCTTTCACATAAAGCATCCGTGGAGAACAGATACTCCAAGAATCACTCACATCAATTTATGGATAAATGCAGACTTATTCAATGGCCTTGTTGCTTTAACCACATTAATTGTGATTTTTCTTTGTTTTCATTATGCCGATTTAAAAGTATCTGCTGGTTGTAAAAAAATATATATTTTTTTACATTCTACACATTATTTAGTAATCTATTGGACATTTGCACCTAGCTTGTTCCTATTGATAAAATCAACCGGAGTAGCAAATCTAAACACTTTAAGCTCCACAACAGTAGTATTTGTAGCAATTCTATCACATTGAATTATGTTGTTATTTTTGTTTTGCCGAAAATTCAAAGTGATTTTGTGTTCAGTAAGATGCGGTGCATCCCAGAGGAGACAGTTTGCCCCTTACACAGGTAGGCTACAGAGCTCAAGTCTCTGAAGAGACACTCTCTGTAATTGCTTCATCACAACAACTTATTATCATGTAGTGTGTGCATACAGTATGAGCGTGTGTGTCGTTCTGCAGATATGCTGGGATCTCTGGGGGTTTTATTCAACCCCATCTCCATTCCTTTCTGTCTCTCACTCTGACTCAGTATCTGTGATCACAGTGAGCCTGTGTTTTGTCTCAGCTCATGTTCCTGATAACAGCTAATGAGGAGTCACAGTGACAGTCACCCTGCTTGCCCCTCAGAAATGATTCAATGAATTAATGATGAAGTTCTGACACAAAGCAAAGGGTCGGAGATTGGGGGAGTGGACCTCGCCTATGATAATGAGAAACCTTGGATCAGTTTTGATAAACCTGTTTGTTTGTGTTTGTCACGCATGTGCATCATCATATACAATCACATCAGCATATCTGTCATCTGTTTATATTGTATTTTTAACTATGTTGTTTATTCTGTACATGTCTGTCCATCCTGGGAGAGGATCCTCCTCAGTCTCTCCCTGAGGTTTCTTTCATATTTCCTCTTTAATTGTGGGGTTTCTTATAGAGAGTTTTTCCTTGTGCGGTGCGAGGGTCTAAGGACAGAGGGGGTCGTATCCTGTACAGTCTGTAAAGCCCACTGACACAAATGTGTAATTTGTGATATTGGGCTATATAAATAAACTTGATTTGATTTGATCATGGTGTGTGTCAGTGTAAGTATTCATATTTGAGTAAAAGTAGCGACATCACACTGAAAATACACTGCAATTAAAGGTCCTGCATTTAAAACCTTACTTAAAAGGGACAGTGTGTAGGATTTGGCGGTATCTAGTTGGAAAACTGTGGTAACGGCGTGGTATCTTTCAGGAGCTTCGTCTCGCTCAGAGGCCGTCATTACCATAACACTACTTTAGCGGCAATGAAATTCAGGCGGAGGCTGGCGTTACCACAGTGTGTCGCCGGACTACAGTGGCCTACAGGTAATGTAGAAACGGGAAAGGCCCCATCTAGAAAACATGGCGGTGCAACATAGTGGACTCAGTGAAAGAGCACCCACTCCCTATGTAGATATTAAGGGCTCATTCTAAAGTAACGAAAAACAAAACAATTCTTAGATGAGGTGATTATACACCAATCAAAACATAGTCATGAATATTATATTCTCTTTCTGCTAATATATCTGCCTGAATACTACACAGTAGCCCTTTAAGTTAATGTATGTGCGTTGTATCAGCAAAGTTAACTTAATGCATCAAAAAGCAAAAGTACCTACTATGCAGTAAAATGTTCCAAGTGTTTTACTATAATATACAATGTTTTTTGGATTAATATTACTGTTGCATTTTAGTGTTGTAGTTGTTTCAGCTTGTGCTAATGTTAGCTACTTTATATACTGTTGGCTCGTTTATTTCCACAGCAATGCATCATACTCTATAAGATCATCATAGGTTTGTAGCGTCGCTGTCCTGTGAGAAACCATGTATCTCTAAAAAAATCAGTTTAGAAAAACAGCCCCACTTTCAGCTTTGTGACACTGTATTTTCCAACCAACCCAAAGGACATCTTTAAATAGTGTATTAAGCTGAAGAAGAAGGAGAATTTTCACAACCCATAAAGGGACACTTAACACATGTAAATATGTAAGTAAAGTACAAGTTCCTCGAATACGTCCTTAAGCATAGCACTTGGGTAAATAAACACCTCTGTGTGTACTACATGGACTTGGATTAAACTGTGTGTAGCTGTGTATGAAGTGCATGTAACCAATTTGGATCCTCTTTCTTCTGCACATAATCAACAATTCTGAAAAAGCTCTTTTCACTTTGGCCTAACAACATCACGCCAAAGCATGCAAAACTCAAATGAATTGCAACGGAAATCATGACAGAACACCACTCGTGTCTCAACAATCTCATTTTCCTCTCTTTTCCGCCATGAAACAGGTTATCGTTTGAATTTGCCAGTAATGAACACCTGGGCACTTCATAACCAGCAGTTGTTGGGGACCAATTGCTGCAAGGATTCAATTAGGCATCATCACTGGCTGGCATGCCAATGTTGCCGAGAGCAGGGCTGAAGTTTGACTGTGTCCAGATGATCAGTCCAGTTTCATATTTTGCGAAATATCCTTCTACGATTTCCCCCCCTAGCTTAGCATTAGGACTGGAAGCAGGGGGTAACAGCTAGCCTGGCTCTATCCAAAGGTTTAAAGATAATTCACCTACCAGAACTTCAAATCTAAAGCTCACAAATGAAATGGACTGCATTTTATACAGCGCTTTTCCAATCTTTGCGATCAATCAAAGCGCTTTACAACACATCAGCATTCACACATATTCACACAGAGTCAGAGGCTACTGTACAAGGTGCCACATGATCATCAGTGATAACCATTCACACACACTCACACACTGTTGGCCATCGGGAGTAATTTGGGGTTCAGTATCTTGCCCAAGGACACTTCGACATGCTGACTGCAGAGGCCGGGGATCAAAACCCCGCCCCTCTGACTGGTGGACGACCTCCACCTCCTGAGCCACAGACGCCATTAATTAAAAACATTATATGATTTATTTAATCTGTACAACAACCAAAGTCAGGCAACCAGTAGAGACTCCACTCAGTGCACCCTGCCAGGAAATAGTCCATGGCATAGTACCCCTAAAAACCACAACTTGTTGTTACACTTTGGTTTTTGTACGGATTAAACTCACAAGATATATTTAGTGAGCTAAGATTTGTTTCCCTCTGCTTTCAGTCGTTATGCTAAGCTAAGCTATGCTAACCATCGCCTGGATGGAGCCTTACTGTATATTTAACGGAGAGATATGACAGTGCCAGTTATCTTCTCATCTAGCATTTCAACGCTTTCCTTTAAGTTTTCTTTGTGACATTTCTGTGTAATTTGACACTATAGAGCAGATACAAGATAGTGATAGCATCTGTGAAAAGAATATCATGGATACACGGTATGCCTTAGCCCACTGACAAATCTGAAAGCGTTTGAAATGGAGCGTGCAGTGAACACATTCAAGTTCCCACAGGTTTGGCAGATTGGTCCAAGCTGAAAGATCAGATAGCCATATGGTGGGCCTGATGCGAGGCTATACTGTTCTTTCTCCATCTCTCCCCTCCGACACAGCAAACGGTCCAGCGGTGAGTCAGGCTTCTCTGAACAGTCGATCATCAAAGGAAACTCTGACACTTCATCAGACTGAATATTCTCTATATGCAAACACACAGCTGACCAAAACAAAACAGGTTAGTGCGGCCTATATTTGAAAAGCATTTGCAATTCAAATCGCTGTCGGGATCATTCACTCAATATAATGAGGCTCATATTTGTTGGAGCAGTTTAGTTTGTAAACTGTTGAGTGGGCTGCCAAGCCAGCAGAATTGTATACTATATACTATGTCTAATAGTACATCTTGGTCTCTGAACTGCAGGGTCAGCTATTACTTAAGAATATGATTGCTGATACACTTCGATTCCTGAGCTGCTGACGAGGCTGGAAAGATCGATCTGTGCAACCAATGCTGAATTGTGTGGTCAGTGCACATAAAGTTGCAAGCTAGGTGTAGATAAATGGTGGTATTGGTGAGAATGCATATGTGTTTTGAACAGGTGTGTGGATGTGATAGCAGACATCGCTGTGGGTCTTTCTGGTTGTGGCTTGATTAAACGTAGCATTTAAAATGTCACCTTCCCATTTAAATTAAAATTGATTCTGATGTATTACTACTTTGGTTTCATTTTTGTAGTTTTTGCTATCATTCTTATTGGTAATGATTGGGAATGTCATTGTTAAAAAGAATTCACATGGGGCACCAGAAACAAACAGATTTTAAATTAATTTAGGTTCTACTTGGTGGTTAGTTTAGGAGCTAATAATCAGCAGATGTTTCTTGATTATTTTTAGGACTTAGCTTAAAAATTTGCTCCCTTGACAGTAGCACTGAAAGTCCACTAAAGTTTTCTTTCTTTGAAGGTGTTTACTTTTAAGCCAACATGGACAAGAAACCCTCAAGATGCTTAGAATAATGGAACATACAGTTCCATGAAACCTGAGCAAACTCCTTCTGCTGATGAAGACAGTATGATCAAAAGCTCCAGAACAAGTAAGTGGAACCTTGACCATGACCTAAACTGTCAACTTTAAACATCCATCACCCCCGTGTGTTTCTTGCTCCATTGGATTTCATTGTAGCGATGTTGCCGTGTTTCTAGATCTCAGCAATCACTCTGGTTGTTACAGTGTTATCAGGACCCATAGAAATCATGGCCAAAACTACCAAAGTCACACCAAAGGTGTAATAAACCGGAATTATCCTTTAACCCCAATCATATTCACTTCTTTTCCTGCAGTCATCAAGCTATTTTCTGCATTGGTAGTTACTGACACCATTGGGGATCGCTACATTTACTTTCAGTGGTAGTAAATGACAAATGAAAAGATAGGTTGATGTTGGAAACCCCACACGTACCCAGATGGCCTTTTTGTATCTGCAGGCCATTTCAGTGGCTGCAACTATAAACAATTTTATGCCATCTGCTTGGTGATGGATTTGGGTCCATCTGTCTAATCAAGCATCTCTAGAAGCTTGTTCATGGTTTGCACAAAGGGTAAGAAATAATAATCAGTCAGCAGCCATAAATTCATACATATGTAAATTTAGATATGTACTATAGTCTATAGATTTTATTATCTCGACAAAAGCCCACATCCTGTCCTTCATATGGATTGTTTCATTGAGCTGTGGTAGGCCACACTGTGCTTATATATTACATATATTACGTATATTATATATACACTGCAGGAGAGGGGTTATTCCCTTATTGTACACTATGCTACACCTTCGCATATTAGAGTTAATGTAAACTCTTTTTCTCTCCCCTCTTATATGGGAACCAGGGGAAGGTTTGTAATGGTTTTCCTGAGCACATAATGCTCTATTCCAGCATCCAGAAATATACACACATCCTCTTTTCCTATATTCTCCAAGTGAGTAGCATTGCAGCCTATTTATTGTTTTCTTTGAGTGTGTCTTCAGAATTCTACTTGGCAATTCCACCAAGTATACACCAGGATTAGTTTACATAGGGAATACTACTCAGTCTGTGAAAACAATTTTATAATCCTCTGTGGCTCTGGAGGAGCTTCAAGTCTGTGAAAATAACAGTGGCGATGTCAGCAGGGCAACCCCGTCTCCTAGAAATTACATTTATATAGTACTAAATTGTTTCCCCAATTATGTTGTGCTGGTAAATGTAATCCCTGCCTGGATTATGTTCAGAGGCAGTTATTGCAAGTGAATGAAGCATGACATTTATAAACTGCACCGAAGTCAAAGGAAGGGGGTTCGGGTGGATACCGGGCATACAAAGCGCAGGACTTTTACACCAGTCGGGTTCACGTACTGAGTACCATGTGTGGTTAGGTTTAGGCAACAAAAGCACTTTGGATAAGGTTCGGGAAAGACTGTGGTTTTGGTTTAATGTTAACCAACACGTTGTGTCTGGAGTCCCTTTTGACTTTTTCCTCTATTAAACCAAGAACCTGATCTTTCCCTAAAACCTCAACCAAGAGCTGCCAGTGCCTAAACATAACCTTGAAAACATTCATAATGCTGTACTGCAAGATCAGATATCAGAGAACACATAAAAAATGAGATGCCAGTGAAAGTTTAATCTCTATTAACAGATATCTGCATTTGAACGCAGAATCTGTAGGCAACGGGAAGATTTTGGTATCAGAAGCGTTCTGGTTTACGTTTGTAGTCCAAGTAGTATTGACCAATCGCGTTTGAGCAAACTTGGGTTGCACACAGGTCAACAGTTTGTGTGGAGAGCAAAAGAGTCGGAGATTAAAATGAGCTCGTTAACTGGCTACTTGTGAAAAAAAATCGAGTCATAGACGAGTCGAGTCTCAAGTTGCTAATGGCTCTGTAAACAATGAGCAGCGCACAGAACAGGAAGTCTTTGTCCGGATATTAGCTGGCTACACCGGAACGCCCCAAATATTGTCAGTTTCCACCAGAGGCTTATCGTAGTCAGACGAAGAGCCGATGGGTTCCGAGATTGGCGATATGTTCAGTATCAACATTTTTGTACCAACCAATAGTCACAGCATTCTGCATTCATTTCGGCCAACCTTCTTGTATAGTGTTTTATGAGTTCCGTAATGTAATGCACACAATCGTCTGGTATACCAAAACATTTCTCATAAGTCCTTCCCTTTAGAAAATGACCAGTGCTCTCGGGCCGTTTGCTCTACCAAGCGCAAGTTGAGCTGTGGGTCCATGATTCAGGTTCACAAGAGGATTGAGATAGTGGGTGACACATAACTGACTGATATTCATCTACTTGGTCTCTGTACTTCAGTAATTCAGTTGGAGTTTTAGCCCTGTTGGCTGTAGCCCTACGTTATTTCCGATTCCTTTTTTTTCATCTGTAAAACGTGCCTGAGTGCTCTTGTCTTTGCCTGAGCAACAAATCATCCAACCAACCCATCCACAACACCACCATGCAGTCGTGCACACACATACATATAACGGATTTGATGACCAGGGAGTTATATCCAACACACACACACACACACACACACACACACACACACACACACACACACACA